>OMLM01004167.1:2631-23646 GCA_900302695.1 Helostoma temminkii | reverse complement strand
GCGGTACTTTTTTTTTTTTTTTTTACATTTCCTGTTTGGTAGAATCCAGCCCCAGAATGATCCAATCTGGATTTTCCACCTTGTCGACATACTGTATATCAGGTAAAATTGCCAATCACCATCACCATTTACAACAACCTCTGATGATGACCCACAGCCAGTACTGCTTGTTGTAAGTAAAGGGTGTCTGTCGGTGTCTCTCGACAAACAGCAGACAATGGTAGCAGCAGCAAGCAGGGTCAGTGCTACTGCTGGATGTATGATGAACACAGATTCATGAACACAATTATCAAATCCAGATATTTAAACTCCTGCACCACCTGAAGTTTCTCTCCCTGCTCAGATCTTTCCTTTTTTCAAGAAAACTCACTTACACTCATAAACAAAGAAAACAGTAACAATATGGATCTATGTAGTACACCAACTGCATGGTGTGAATTTTCTGATCTTGAATTGATTGAACTGAGTTCTGTTTTCTAAATAAGATTTTTTGTATATTCAACTTATTTCAGTTATGAATTTCTGTGGAAAATCAGTCTGTACAAAATGTTTTGAAGTCTCACAATTGAGCCCTAAAGACATTATTTTCTTAAAACATTAAAAGCAAAGTGTCATTGTCCCAACATTTCTAAACTGGTGCTTTGTGATTTGTAAAAGTCCAGTGGTCTAATGTTACTTCTATGTATGATCATCTCAAAGCAAAACACCCTGAAGTCTCCAACTTCAGAGTGACGAGACAGAAGCATGAGTATTTATTACAGTAAGTTTTGTCTGATTGCTGGTTATTGGTACCAGGGAATGTTCTTATTGTGTTTCAGATGAGAACTTAATACAAGACTCTCGAGCGAATGCTAACAGCTAGAACATTTGTAAGCAGTTTGCTTATGCACATATAACCTTATATAAACTAAACAACATTGATTGACATTGCACTGTTGGTATAATTACCTTTTTGAAGATAAGCACATTTCTTATTAAAACATGCACTTCTCATTTTACCATTAGCGTTAGCAGCCTTTCATCACCATATATTTAGTGCATTCAGCGCAGGTGGTACAGAGTGCAGTGTATAGGTCATCTTTTTAAAAAAAAATTTCTCTGAAATGGCCCCAGGTGTTCAGACCCTAAAAGGCTGCACCTCAAATATTGTGCATTGAAATGGTTCCTTCATTCATAGATTCCATGAAATCTACATCCATGAAAAAATAAATATAGATGATAAAAATATTTCTTACAGAAGATATGGTCATTCTTTATTTTTTACTTTGGTCAACTTTAAGTTGACCAAAGAATTTATCAGCAAATCAAATAGTAACCTATAGATTATTCAATTAATCTAATGATTCATTTTTCAATTAATCCAAAAATATGAAGAATAATAATTATTTGCAGCCCTAATTATTTTTGTATTGTTTGGTAGTCAGTGTGTCAAAGTGTCTTTGTTACCTTTAGTTTATATCACTCTTGCCCTCCCTTCCTATCTTCTGTATGTGTATAACTCAGCTGCATGTTGTGCAGTCAAGTGTAACATCTTCCACTGCGACTCTGTCTGACAGATTATGATCTACTGTTATGTTGTGATGAAAAGAGCAATGCTTAGATTTCAAGTTGATGCAACGCAGGGAGGCTTACACATTGTCTGTTCAGCATTTTCCCTGGAGTGATTCATCTTTTATCTTAGGAGAAACAGGACAAATTAATTAGCACTATTTTCTATAGGGTGATGTCTACATTAGTCCTCCGCATAGTGCAGCTAATGAACATGGAAGGATGCATACAGAGGTACTGTAAGGACCTGATCATGGGATCTATTAAGTTAATAGTGTGATCCTTCTGTGCACAAATATGCTTAGCAAAATGATGTATGTTTGTCATACATTCAAATCTGTGGATGTCAAAGTCACAGGTGGACTAGAAAAACTGAGAGCTGACAACATGTGATGGTATAAAAAGATTTAATAAAACTATTACAATCATAATGTGACATACATTTATACTGACACTGTAGATTTTTTTTTTTAAGTAGGCCTAATAATTTCCTGCATCTCAACGCAGAGTGAGTTGTGTGGTTACGTGAGCAGCCCAAGTTAAAAACAGGTGACACTAAAGTCATGACCTATGGAGGAACGGAAGAACTTGATAATTGATTACAAAAATACATAGATTTATGTGCGTCGAAGCAACAACAAATAGAACAAATAGAAAACATGATCCCCAATCATCTAAAGTATAACATGTGTGTGTGTGTGTGTGTGTGTGTGAGAGGGACAGAATGATGGGGTGTTGTATTTTCCGACGTGGAAAGTCTAAAAGACTGACATGTTTTTGTTTGGGGAATAATGCCCTGCAGTGCATGCTTTGTCATATTTGTTTGTTTAAAGAGAAGATTATTGAATAAAATATTGAAATATAAATGACGATGATGAAGTGATGACTTTTTTTATTTGTACTAAAAATAAAAATAAAAGAGCTTAAATAATCTATAGATATTTCAATTAATTGAAAAATAATGTTCTCACTTGCCTCTCGCCCGTAAGCTGGCTGGGATAGGCTCCAGCACTCCCGTGACCCCTGCGGGGACTAAGCGGTATAGAAGATGGATGAATGAATGAATGTTCTCACTTTCTCACTAGGACATTATGTAGCCTGGCCTCAGAAAGTAGTGAAAACGCCTTCAGTTTTGTAACATTTTGTATATTGTAGATTGATGATTGTAGATTGATGATTAAAAAACAAACCAACAAAAACACTAAATATTGCAGCCATACCTTGATGTTTAGAGTTTAACGTTGCTGTTCCTCATATGTTAATGAAATAAGCTTGAGGGACATAATGTACAGTATGCACATAATGTAATGAAACAGAAAGAGAAAAATGTTGTGTGTCTCAAGAAAGACTTCATAAGCATGTTTACCATTTCTGTCATGTTGACTCTTTTCTATGAGTGGTATTTCTGTTTGGTAACACCTTCCTGAAATTGCCAGGCACCATCTAGACATCTGGAGTTTAGGGATAAGCCATTAATTCATTAACTCCTGCTTTTTGCCATAACCTTAATAAAATGCCCAGGAACTTGTAGTCAGAGGTTGCAAATAACCTTTCAATGCAGCCTTGCCCTATTTAAAAAGCACAATGGCCTGCATTGTGGCCTGTTGCCAAGGTTGTTTCATTTATGGAAGGATCAGTGGGCAGTTTTTACAGATGTTTTCCTTCAAAAAGCTGTTACGTGAAGGTGATTCCATATTCAACACCAGCTGTTTTGAACTCACACACTTGGAGAATATCTGCAGGGTTTCCATCTTACCACAAACCTTGATGCTGGTCATTTACCTGGAGATAAGAAAACAGGCTATAGAAAACACTGCAGGTACTGTGGACTGAATGCCTTTTATCACCCCTTCTTTTGTGTGTCTAATTTTGTGTTTCTGTGGTAGGTAAATGTTTGAAAAACAGAGCACTTAAAATCAACCTTGAAAACATGACTGGCAGTCTGACACAAAGAGCAGCATTTTATGCAAATGAAAACTTAGTGCTTACTAATGTGAAATGCTGTATGAAAAAGACAACACTGGTGGGAGTTTTGCAGGTAACCTGCTAAGAAAAACTGAATGAGTAAGACAAATGTGTAAACAGAGTGGAGAAGTCCTTGTTTATATATACATATATAAACATACTTATGAGGTTTTGGTTGTTTGTCTTGTCTGCCGTTGAGAGATTGAGAGTGACCAGCATAAACACTAAAGGAAATTTGATCCAGAGGAATTAAATGTGAAAGTGGAAGAGGCACATAATCACTTTGATGAGCTATAGCAACAAAATCTCAGTATTGCAAACTGAAACACTATATAAAGGATTTGCTCCCATAACTTTAATGAAACCAGCAACTGCATAAAAATATGTTTGACCTCTCTTGCCCACACAGACTATACTGTGTGTGTGTCATTAGAACATCACATGCTGGCATCAACTGCATTAATCATACGTTTCAGGTCCTTCCTCTCCACATTTTCGGGTTAAGTACGTCTCAACCAGAAGTGGAACCAAATAGGACGCAGTCTGTGGTTGAAGGCGCACAGTATTTGGAGGGATATGGCTCATGAAGCTGTAGCATACTTTTCCAGCCTTTTGTTGCCTCTGTCCCAGCTTTTTTGAACTATGTTGCTACCAACAATTTAAATTTGCCTAAAGGTTCAATGTAGGAAGTAATTATGATGCAAATAAAAGGGACTGGGTTGTTGTTGAATTAAAGAACAGCACACACTGCTAATTACTGTGGTAGAAATTAGAACTGTTGAAATTTTAGCACCTGCACGTTAATTACTCTAATTGGAATCTTAAACTGAGAACTACATTTCTATTAAACATGCTCAAGCTGCCATCTCTTGTACTATATTATCATTATGATCACATTCATCCAAAGTACAATAGACTTGCAACTTATTCTACTATTTCTGGTCAAAAGTAACATTTGTCATAATTAACAAGGTTAAACAGAGCGGCAGAGTTTTATGAAGAAAACATAAAGCACTGCGCACACATTTCATAAATAAATAACACCGCCAGTGGCGGGGTGTGAGAAAAATTGTTGAGGAAGCCAAGTGGCTTCAAATCTATGTCTTGTAAGGGAGTATGTCACTGCAGGTACAGCCTATGTAATGTTGCCAGAGGAGCTAAGAGAATGCTTGCAGAGGCAGGACTTACGGTGACTGTCACACACACACACCAGCCAACACTTACGCGCCGGCTTAAACGCCTTGTTATAAGATAAAATAACTCGATGCATAACCAGCTGTTGAAAGTACAGATTCAAAATTAAGTAAAAGAAGCAGTCATTCAAATATTTGTAAATTCAGTGAGGAGATGTTTTGGGTACACGTATCAAACACATGGCAAACTTCGTTGTCTATGGTTGACATACACATTTAAGTGCATTTTATTATAAAGAAATAACAAACAACCCAGACCTCCACAGCTATGAACAATCTTCTTCAACAACAACAACTTAAGCTTAAAAACACATGCAGCTAATTCCTTCCAAGCAAGGTACAAACAATATTAGCACATCAGATATTCCATACACAGCTATATGGACAGTTCAGTTACAGAAAAGCCACAGAGAGAGGGCAGTTTTTTTTTTTTCTTCATTCACCCTTTTGAAAGAGGAAAATCATTCTGCTGTCTTTCATGATGGCAAAGTGGACAATAACCATGTAGTAGAATTAATACCACCGGCCTCTATTTCCTCCACAACAACAGAGTCTGTGAATATGTATTATTATTTTAGCTTAATGTTAGAGCTACCAGCTAGCCACTCTAAACGGATGTGATATTAGTAATAGGAATGCAATACTGTGTTTCACCACACATTTACCACTGAACATTAGTAGTTTAATCTAATCCCCACCACATGATTGATTGTCTCATAGATCAACCACTGAGTTATTTTAAGAAGGAGTGTGTTTGTAAAGTCTTGTCCTACTTGTATAATAAAATACTCAGCAAGTATGTTTTGTGTCATTTTTATGGTCATGTTTTCTGTTCATACTCCACAGTATACTGTAAACTAGTAAGTCATAACAAGTCTGTGTAGTTATAACATAGCTAGCTTGTCTTTTTTTGCTAGTTTTACTTTGTATTTTACAGTTTGTTGTTTGGGTTAGAACTCCAAACATGAATTCTAGTTTTTCTGACAGGAATAATGGAGCTATCTTAGTAAAACACAGGCAGCATCATCGCTCCTTTTAGACAAGTGGATGATGTTCCAGCCATTTATAATAGCATGTAGCATGAAATGTCAAAGTTAGGACAGCTTAGGACAGCTGATGCAGATCCTTCACTAGACACAGTAGTTTAGTATGAGCCCCAGTCAGCCGCAGCTCCTTATACTGTTCCCTACCACAAATGCAGCTTGACATAAACGTGAACCTGGGTTCAGACTAGGGTCCCACAATTTGGCAATCATGCAATGCTAGTGTTGGACTGGCTAATGCTAGCGTTGCTAGCTAGTGTTAGAGCGGCTGTGGGCTCTGTGGGTGGTGGTCGTTCTCCAGGTTAATGGTTTATGCTAGCGTTAGAGGTGCTGCGGTGGCCAGGCATGGCAGATGGTGGTTCTGGTGTCCAGAGGCTGGTGTATATTGGCATATTGCTAGGGCAGGTTAGCTGCGGTAGCTGCGGTAGCTAACCTGAGAGGGAGGACAGGACACTGTACAGGCGGTTAGCCATTTATCGACTCCACACAGCTTGATTTTAAGGTGTATAGCATTTAGAAAATTGGCACTTTGAAACCTGGGTGTTTCACTACCAGCATACAAAGACATGTTCACCTCAACCTATGGGCCTCTGACTATGTGTAATGTATAATGTGGGCACCCAACTTTGCAATAGTATGTATGTAATACCAAACCACAACATGCTTAATATGACTGCTTAAAAAAACTTTCTGTAGCACGTTTTGTGACAGAAATCATCATCTGTGAGAAACACAGTGGACTGTAAATATATGGATTCAACAAAGCTTCAAGGCAAATCATTTGCATAGAGGATTATTAATAATTGAGTTATTCAGGTTACTTGAGGAATCCTTTTAGCCCAAGCATTAATTAGTATAAGCGTTATGGTCCATATCTTCTAATTTTAAATTGTAGCTTCACTGTTTTCCCTGTTATACACACATTTAGCTGGAGGACATCCAGAACTGTTATACTGAATTCATAAGCTGATGGCAAAGTCCCAAATGCTAATATCTATACTCTCTACTAGGGCTGCACGATTTGGTGAAATGTCATATTGCCGTTATTGTGGACAATATATAATAAATGAGGGCTGAATGAGAGTTTGGCTTGGTTTCAGTTATATCATTGATAGAGTGAATCCAAACATTGGAATTACCTAAAATTAAAAGGGAATACGTTTGCAGGGACAAACATTAGGGATAAATGATTTGTCATTCTGGCTCATTCACATTTGATTCTGGCTGCTTCTCCCCCTACACTCTGAACTCAGACAGGAGGAGTCACAGCAAAGTAATCCCTGGCCAAAAAGTTGCTATATATATTGCTGATTGTATATGTTACAAGTTGCTTCATGAAAATAAGTTGCTAAATCTAGCGACACAGGAGCGAACTACACACAAGTTTTCAACTTCACACATCTACATATTTATTTAATTGAATCGCAGCCTTTTGGGATTATGTAATTGCACAGGCGACATTGCGATTGTGATTAGATTAATCATGCAGTACTACTCTTAAGGCACACTTCATCTTAAACACACAAGGTACTTTAATCAAATATTTAATTATCCAGATTACTGACATTTTGTCATTGCAGTCAGGAAATTTTAAACAAGATACTTGCAAACAAACTGGTCGTGGTAGTGAAGATATCAGAGCTTAATGTTTAATGAAAAATGACATACTGTGCTTATTTCTGGTAATGTGTGGAAAAAAATCAAAGTGTAAAATTATATAAAATGAAAAAAATTTACAAACTACACTCAGTAGTTTGTAATATTGACTTACCAGTACTGTTCCTAGAACTGGCTATAACACGTCAAGAAAGGCCTCGGCCCTCGAGGTTAGCAATAATCCCACAGCTTCTTTGACAGTGGTTATGAAGTCTCTGCTCTGATGAAGTAGCAACTGAACTCTTTAGCCAGAACTCCAAGCACAATGACTGACAACTGCTCATCACCTGGTTAAAACATCCCCATAGTGAAGAATGGTGGTGGCAGCATCATGTTTTGGAGTTGCTTCGCAGCTACAGACTGGTTAGATTTAGCAGGGGGAAATAAATTCAAACCTAGAGTTTTTGAAGGAAACCTGGTCTAAAGTGCAGGTGACATGTGAGTGAGGCAATGGTTCACCCATCAACATGTCAAAAATATGAAGCATACAGACAAGACAAGCCTGTGTGGGGACAAGCCTATTACTATTCTTGATTGTCCTAATTAAAGCCCAGACTTAAACCCCACACAATAATTGTGGACTGTAGACTTGAAAATGGCAG
This sequence comes from Helostoma temminkii, assembly GCA_900302695.1. Classification (NCBI taxonomy): domain Eukaryota; kingdom Metazoa; phylum Chordata; class Actinopteri; order Anabantiformes; family Helostomatidae; genus Helostoma; species Helostoma temminkii. The sequence continues at coordinate 15,639 of OMLM01004167.1, read as the reverse complement.
CTCACAGATTCTTCCCAACCAATTTTACACAGCTTGAGAGGATCTGTCAGGAAGAATAGGATAAACTGCTCTAATGTAGAGACTCAACAAATGAGACTCAGAGCTGTAATTGCTGCCAGAGATATTCACCAAAAAAATAAATTAAGTCTGAATACTCTTATCAATATTTTGATATTTTCCATTTTGATTTACAATACATCTGCAAACATTACTAAAACTTGTTTTATCATTACGGAAGATTATTGATTTACAAAGTTAAAACAAAGTCTATTGCAAAAACCATGTGTATAGTTTGGAGTATGAATACTTTATGAAGAAACTCTGTCTCCTACTTTCTAACATTGTAACACTGTGTCTGCTATGGTTTCAGTCTTATTGTTATATAGATCAAGATGCTCTACTGTGCATTGTTTATCTCGTCCCTGAGCAGTGCAACCATTGAATGATCTGTGGAGCTGAATGAATGAATGTGTGTCCATGCAGTGAACAAAACGTCTCTTCCATGTACTCTGTCCTTGTGAATCATCTTTTTTGTTTTAGTTGGTGGTTGGTTGTTAGTTATGTTTATGTTTATGTTTATAGCATGATTAACCCAGAAACATTAGACAGTCAATGATTTATGCTTCTTTTGACATTTTCAGTCTTTGGCAGTTTCTTTTCTGTCTTGAATTAGTTGGAGTCCTCCCAGATTTGCTTGCAGCATGAACAGATACAAACAGATGTACAGTTGCAGACTTGAGATAAATTAAGTTACAAGTAATGATCTTAACTGAAGAAAAGATTAATACTGCAGAGCTGCACACAGGGAATCCTGCATATTGACATCCACAGAGGAAGCTCTGCTGGCTTCTTGTTTCAGTTGTTTGTAGACTACTGTAAAGTAGTGTTAACAAACCCCTATAAAGTCTGTATTTTGCATTTAGTTTTGCATTTAGGCTTCTTAAAACTGTGCATATTCTTCAATAGATTCACGTCTCTGTTAAAGCTGCCTGTAAGCTTGTCTTTAACAACTGTCATAAAGGGAACAATGATTGGAGCAGGAGAGAAAGGGAAGGAATGAAGCGTTAGGGCGACTATATTTTGTATTTTATATGTTCCAGCAATGCAATGGCTTTTCATGTCTTTCTATTCTGTGTCATGTTTCTGAGACTGATGAATGTATGGGACGTAAGCCCTGTGTTCTTGTAATTGGTGGTTGTTCATGCTCACAAATCTTTACTACAGTAACAGGGAGAGGGGTATATGGGCAAGTCTGCTAACAGAGAGGGTTGGAGATTTGTGTCATCAGTATGAGCTGTAATTTATACGCAGGGTGCTGTGAGTGTTACAAATGCTATGCCCTGACACAGGTGACAAGTAATTGAAGTAAAAGTGGCCATATTTTGCAACAGAGATCCATGATTTAAAGTGCTACATCTGTAGGTGATGACAGCATCATCAACGTCATTGTTTTTTTGTGCACTTTATGTATGTCTGGATTTAAATGTTTCGCCACAAGGGGGCAGACTGGAGCCTAATCATTCCTGGCCTACAGAATTTCTTCCTCATGAACTTCCATCTTTGCACAATGGTGACATCATAAGACATCTTCCGTAATACTGTCACTCAAGTTACCATTTACATTTAGCATTGTAACTTGCGAAATCCCGACGTACAGGTGTGCACGGCTGTTGTAGCACAAACATTAGCATGTGTATTTTACCAGCTGTTACACACTCTTTGCTGTGTTCGTCAACCAAAAATAATGTGGCTGTAATTCTTCCACCAGCATGATTGGTTCAGCATAGCAAAATTGTGATTGGCTTTTCATATTGTCTCTCAAAACATGGATGGAAGAAGTTCTCTCAGTATTAACCATTTATTGCGATTGTTTTATCACCCAACCCAACTTGTGACATACCTTAAGTTTTCCCCATTTGATTTGTATGTTTTGTTATTAATCTTAATATCTTCTGTTACAAGATATAGAGCCAGCCTTAAAAAGGTACAGATGGATTCACTGTACAGATTTGACCTGAATTTAGAACAGATTCAGTCGTGACTGGCTGAATTTAGAATCAGCCCAACTGGTTGTCATTTGACATGCTGTGACACCACAGTCCCCATGTCTGATTAATCACCCGAACAACCAATGTTTCTACTCCCGGACAGTTGGATGGATTTCTGCCCTGTCAGAAATTTTGGACGGCTCTCTTGCAGTGTGAGCAGTTCTACGGTCCAATTTCCACATGGCTGCTGTCAAAGTGAGCTTGTTTTAACATAATTGGAGTGGCAGTATTTGCTATATGTTATGGCTAAAACTGTAGTATACATAGATCAGCCACAACATTCATTTCCTTTTTGTAAACAATGACATTAAAGCTATTTTGCTTTATTAGCATGTATTGAAAATATTACTGCATAACCTGACTGGGAGGTCCATGTGGACGGTCAGTGTGAGCTGTCTGACGCGTAGAGTGTGTGAGCACAGAAGTCACAGGTTCTGGCCGATTGGCCGTTGAGGCCATTTAAACATGTAGTGTGAGTTAACACATCATACACTATAATGTCGCAGTGTCTAACTGGCTTGAGCCATTACTTTATCACAGTTTGAATATTAAGTAGATGGAGATGAAACTTTTATTGTGAATAATATTTTTATTCATATACCATAATTTGCATGTTTTGTCCTCAACAAACTGTGGTACAGCTGTAGTCTGTGCATACTTTTTCCGCCAATAATATTGGCAGATTATTATACAGTATTACTGGCATATTATTGCTAAGGAGAAATCACATTTCATCCATGCATATGTGCCTTGTTTGCTTCTCCACGCTGGTTTCATTACAGAATCGATTTGAAAGTTTCAGTGATTACTTGGCTCAGCAATATGTGACTGCTTACTACTTGTCTCTTTATACACCAGAGTGCAGCTGTAATTCTATAAAGTTTGGCCTGCAAGTTTATCTCACTTGAGGACGAAATATAAATAAAAACATATACTTTAAACACTCATATAAACAAGCTACTGGGGAGCCTCCACCTGCCATGTTTACAGTGTAGCTGTAGTGTAGTGTGGTAGTAAAATGAAATTTCAGTATATATTGCCAATTTTTAATGTGTGTGTGTGTCGTGAGCTACCACAACTGAATCAATGTATGGAAAACACTGAAGTGACATGCTTAAGCACATAATCCACAAAGAACATATTACCGCTGCTGCTAAAGGAAGCAGCCCAGGATTGTTGCTGTGTAGCCATATCCGATATTTCATACCTTGGTTAACCTAATTAAAATTCTGAAGACAAACAGTGATTCTTCCTATTATGTGTTTGATTCAGATGTGAGCTCAGTTACTTAGCATTACAAAGCCCTTCAGAAAGTCTGGACTATGTCCATCGTTATGTTTACTTTCATTTGCCTTTGGCAGCCAGTGAAAACCTTCTCTGTGTCTGAATTTGCTTATAACACTGTTAAGATGGCTGTTGTGAGTATGTGTGTTTTCATGTGGATAAACAAGATGCAACCAGTTCATTCCATGCTTAGCACTTAGACTTAGACCACTTACTTTGATCATTCTCATATGCGCTATACATTCCCTATGTGATGTCACATAGTGCTGTGTTTATTTCATTTAAGAACTGAAACAAGCTGTTCTTTGATGTCCTCTGGCTTTTTAGCAGACTAACAGTTACTGCTGATCAAGCAGCTTTATGCCTTCAGGCTTTTAGTGTAATGTAATTCTCTTTTGAATATATGTTGTCAACTAATCATTTAGCAACATGACCGGTAGCTTAACTAAAAGCTCAAGTTAAAAATGACCATACTTACCATAGTATTCAGAAATATAGTTTTGTCTTGTCTTGTTGTCCCAGGTTGCATTAAGTAAAACTTAACTCTCCAGTGTGTGTAGCCTCTGGCTATATTATACATTATAAATCGTAAATTTGTGCACCACAGTCATATAATGATAGCATGCTAGTATTGGTCTTAAAGCTAAAGAACAGCTATGGCATTTAATATGCAGCTTAGAATAAAACTGAGGTATTTGACAGCAATAAGAAACCATGTCCTAATATTAATTCACTTTGACGGTTTAGTTTAGTGTAAACAAACACATGCAGGTAGATCCCTGCATGTGTGAATATTTTGGGCATTGTCATCAGGTCTGAATGCACTGTAAGATTTTCATGACCACAATAAGTACTTACACTAAAAGGCTGCAGTGAGTGTTGAAAAGTGTACTTCATTGTTTGCCTCTTAATAATAGCAGTATGATCTATGAACTTCACCTCTTGCATAGGAGATCAGATCTCAAATAGATGGAAAAAACACTTCTTCAAATTCATTTCATGGTTGATTAGCATTAAGTAAGCAATCTGTAGTATCAAATGTTATTTATTTAATAGAAGTTTCATCTGCCCAACAATTTAGAGTTAATGAACACATTATCTTCAGAGCAGGTCTTGACTGTGAAAATAATGAGACAACATCCTTATGTGGCATTAAACTCTAATTTACACATAAATGTTGGGTATTGCACAGCTGAAAGCTGGAAAATAAGTTACTTAAGGCAACAAATAAATGTCCCAATATTTCAGATGCAGCACTGAAATCATAACCTCTGGACCTCTAGGCTGTACTTATTGAGCTGCCAAATGGATAAACAAACTAACTTTGTTGTACTTGATGATAAATTGCTAATCAGATTACTTTCACAGGTACTTTTTACACTTAGAAATAATACTCTCTTTTGGTTTAGTTACATCAAAACATGTTTATCAAATATTTAATCTGCTCTTTAGATTTTTATATGTTCAAAACCCACAGCCATTAAAAGCATTACTATTGTGCAATAGCATAATGTACAAGGAAAGAATAAAATACAGAAAAAATATGTATAGATGAACGTGTCAATACATTTAATGACAAAGTTCCTTTGCTGGCAGAAAGGAGTACATACTGTAGGACGGAATTGTTTTTCTTATTCAGTGTGTTAACATGCACACTTCTGGTTGTTACTAGATTAAGGAAATACTTATGTTAATTCTGACATCAAACTTGTCATTTGCTTGTGATTGGGAAAAAAGCAGAGAAACTGCTTTCAGTTGAGAGTTTCAGCTCCCAGTCCTGTGGGTTATTTTGCTTTGTGCAACTTTGAGCAGTTTGCAAACAGTAATAAGATACTGACAAGATGTTTGCTGATAGAAAGATTATACCTGTAGGCTCACCCACCTATCCGTCTACTGTTATACTTGTGCTTTATTCAGACTATTAAATTAAACTTAATTTGCCGTAAATCAGTGCATGTTAACAAACTGACTGAATATTGCAAATACAGATTTACAGAAATTTTAATGTTTGAAATTCAGTATGTGTTTTTAAAGATTAAGTCCTTGAAGTAAAAAAAAGTCTAGGGTATAGTGTCAAGATGCCTTTGTTGCTGTGCAATTACTATCGCTCATAAACTGAGTACATATTTGAAGCAAGGATAGTATGCATCCCGACTGATGTTTGTAAGTTCATGGGACCTCCTTTTGAGGTTCACATGATTTTCATATTGAACTGTATGGGTGCCTCAGTTGGACTGGCTTCATCTGTTTCCTCTTTACGTGGCACATACTCAACCTCTATACTTGACTTAGTATTGTCTTTCCCCCTACTCCAGAGGAATAATATTACAAGACAGAAGAGGACAACTCCAAGGAAAGAGATAAATCCCATGGTGGTTGCAATGATAAGAGTCTTTACATCAAATGGGAATGGAACTGTGGCTCGGGTCACATTAGCACCTTCATCACTGGGCTGGTTAGAAATGAAGGCAAATGTCTTGTTTGGCTGGTGGGGCCAATTGGGGGAGTAGCTGTGCACAAAAAGGTGAGCAGCTTTGGTGTCATTGCCTGCTGCATTGCTTGCAATACACAAGTAGGTGCCGTTGTCCTGGATTTGAGCATAACGCACCTCTAATGTGCCCTCAGTAGACACAGAAAGTCTTGACCCTACATTTTTGGTAGTGATATATTCTTTCTTAGGAGATAGCCACATTATCACAGGGACTGGATCACCCTTAGCTTGGCAAGTGAAATGAACTGTAGTTCCTTCATCTACATGGCTCTCTTGAACTTTGTAATCCAGGATCTTTGATTTCTGGCATGTAAAATAGTCAGAAGGGAGGATGTCTGGGAAGTCCTTAAACTCTTTTCCTTGCACGACATCAGGTGAAGCACACATGGGCTGTTGTCTGTTAAAGTTGAGCCTCCATCGCCTGCGGAAGACCCAGAGCAAGCGACAATCGCAGGCCAAGGGGTTGTCGTACAAAGCCAGGGTCTCCAGATTTCCCACAGAGTGAAAGACAGACTCCTCCAATGTGCTTAAGCTGTTGCTTGATACATTGAGTACACGGAGGTGGTTGAGTCCTCGGAAAGAGTAGGGCTCAATGACAACTAATCTCCCACCAGCCAGATGAAAAGCCTGGAGCTTCTGTAGGTTGAACAGTTGGTTCCCTTCAACAGTATGAATGGGATTGAAAGACAAATTCAAAAACCGGAGATATCTTAGGTGACTGATGGCTTCATAGGGGATGCCAGTAAGATTACAATTTATGATGGATAGTGATGTGAGGTTGAGTCCAAACAAGCATTTTGGGGTCATGGTGTCCAAAGCAGGCATATAAGAAATCTCAAGCACTCTGAGCCTATACAACCTCTTAAAAGCGTAATCCCTTATGACAGTGATGTTGAAATAGCGCAATCGAAGTGACAACAGGTTATGCAGATGGCTAAGGGCATCAGTGGGCACTGAGGCCAGATTGCATCCCTCAATGTTGAGACTTTCAAGGTTGCTGAGGCCATGGAATGATCGGGGTGAGATAAATACTAGGTCATTGTCACCGACCTCAAGAGACCTCAGGTTGTACAGCTCCTGAAACATGTAGTCAAGCAGAATGACAATTTTGTTCTCACTAATATCCAGCTGGGTGAGATTGGTCAGGCCTGTGAACACCCCCAGCTGGATGAGCTTGAGCTGGTTGTTGCGCAGACCCAGAGTTCGGAGGTTCATAAGGTTGCCAAAAGCCCCGGGCTCAATGGTTGAAATTGTGTTTTCATTTAGTTGCAGTTCCTCCAGCTGAGGGTAATTAATAAACTCCTCAGGCCCCAGAGTTTTAAGACGGTTCTTGCTAAGATCTAGCAGCTTTGTTTCAGTGGGGATGCCCTCAGGAAGACCTGCCAGTCTCCGTCGATGGCACACGACTGAACGCTCTTGAGCATTGCAGTCACATCGCGATGGACAACCGGTGGTGGAGCCAGAAAGGACAGTGCCCAGCATCAGGATCAGGATGGGCTGCCAGCATGCCACCAAGTAGCTGTGCCCTCCTGCCTCCCCAGACACCATCCTACTGCTTACCTGTGAAGACATGGAAAAGGGAGGGTTGGTAGAGTCAAATGGTGGTAAAGAATTGGCAATGAATACACAACATCAGGATTTGTTTTATCTATTTCTTAATTTTAATGAATGAGTGTATTTCCATGGTTTATCATTAATTCCAACTCACCACACAAAGTGAATTTCATAACACAATTTAACACGTCCTCACATATCCGCCCTGCCTCTTTCACAAAATTTAACTGTTGTGACTTTTATTACAATACTGAAGTCAGCCAGTCATGGTCACACAATATAAATATCCTTCTGTGTTTTTGGTTTCTGAGTGTGTGTAACACTATATCCAATATCACACATCAACTCCACAAAAACACCATACATTTGTAGATGTTCTGGGGGAGCCATTTAAAAAACTTAACGCATCTCATGCCATTGCTGAGCGTTTGACCTCGCAGTGATATAAAACACAGCTTTGGTGCCAAGTGCTGAAATATGGAAAGAGGGAGATTGTCAGAGGACTTTAAACCCCTACTTGATTTTGACTCAGGGGCACTTTAACTTGCTAAAACCTTCAAGCTCTACTTCTCGCATCAATCATGCGATTTAAGTCACAGCTATATTTGTTGGACATGCTGTTAAAATGGCCTCATATAAAGTAAGAGAAATGAAGTGATTTGTATTTACTGGGAAGACTGGCCTCACCACTACTTTGTTAACATAGTAACACCTTGGACTTAACTGATGCTTGCATCTAATAGTTTTATCTAAATAAAAAAGCATCTAAATGCCAGAGGTTGAAGGAATAAAAAAAAAACCTTATTTTATGTGATAAAAGCACAGTGGCTATATTACTGTAAAGTTGAGAAATTAAACTCCACATTATCATAAAATTATTAAACGATAAAACGGGATGTGAAGAAATATCTTTTTTTTGAAAGAGAAAACTCAATTATGAGAGGTTAATACAGTCTTGCTCCCAGTATTCACCATGTTGTCATAATAGGTGGGATCTGAGTAGGAACTGTGTGTTCTTTCCATAACTCATTCACCACAGAAGTGTTTTTAAAGGAGTGCTTCAAATTATCAGTGTAGTGCTTTTTAGAACCTCTTTGGATGTCTACTATGCTTTTGTAGCTTTGAAAAAGTATTAAACTTGATGATGAAGAAGATGGCGTTTATTGCACCAACACAAATTACATTCCACTCTCTCTGAATTAAAGTCATGGATTCAGGCAGCTTGGATTGTGGTTTGAGTAGTTCCAGTGGAACAGTAATTGCTGCTTCCATTCTGACTTCCTCCAGAACTGTTAATTTGTGTTGGCTGCCTATGTCAGGCATGTTGGGCATCAGCCCAGTTTGTACGGGTCTTGTAAAAAGCAAACTGTCAGAATGAAAGCTAAAGTGTCTGTCAGTAGCTCCTTTGTGACCTCCCTCTCTGTTCAGTTTTTCACTAATTAACGTGAATTTACAAATGGAGAGCATGTCTGCTTTTCCAGTGGGATTTTTCTTTTCTTGAAACTGAAACTCTGAAGTTCAGTGCATTTAAAGACAAACATCTCACAGTGTATGTTAAACTCTGATCCATTGTGACAGATGCTAAACCTTGGGGGAAAATTAAATGTTATTAAGAACCTTAATGCAGAAAATAGGTGAGATGTTTATCTGTTTAACACAAAATAAGATCTTGTCAAATCAGGATACTGAGGATAAAACTTGCTGACGTCATTGATAATTGAAAACAAGCAAGCTGTGGTATTGTCTTTGAGAGAAAAGGATTCTTTAAATTCATCTCTTGGTAGTATTGTGCAGAGAAAGAATATGAAAGAATATGAGTGGACAAGCCCTTGCTCTTCTGTCCTTCTGTGATTACTTGCATTTTCTCTGTGGACCTCTCACCCTGTCATAGTCTTCTCTCTAAAACATGTCTTGGCTCACCATTAGTCCCTTCTTGCCTTGAATCTTTGTATCGCCTCTCTTAGTGTGCTGTGTGGTTTGATACATTGGAAACTGAAAGAAAGGTGTGCACTGCTAACGGGTCACTGAATATATGCAAGCTGTATGCAGACAAATGAGCTGTATGCATCAGATATGCCCTTTGGTTGCTTTTAGTTATTGTTATGTACCTTTGTTGTGCAGTGTAATGTTGGAAGGACCACTGGGATATTTGCATTAAAAAGAGCATTAGACCCTTTAAAATAGATTATTGCACAGACAAAATAATATAAATAGTGCACGAAAAAGATTCTAATGTAGGTTCTAAAGTAACCACATTATAGATGCAAATATGAAGCTTTGCCATTAGTGGCTTATAAATGTATTTGTTTATAACTACATTCATTTATCAGTTTCCTATAGAATGTTTAGTGTGTGTGCATATGTGAGCACATGTGCACCACTCAGTGTCATCTTGTGACAGTCATGATTTATCAGTACAGCTTGAGTATTTTTCTGTATAGCTATATTAAAAAAAATGTGTTGTGCTTACATTGATGCATCTGCTGTTTTTTGTTTTGTTTTTTTTTGTCTTAGCACATCATAGCTTATTGACATCCAGTATACTTTGTCGCAGTGTTTGTACTTTTGTTTAAACCACATTATAAATTTTTGTTTGCATCAAGTTACGTGTCTTATCTTATATTGTTTTCCTCCATATACTATACACGTGTTTGGGAAACAGTGAAGTGAAGCAAACTGTGATGAATTATGTAGTCAAAGTTTATTCATTTTAGACAGCACACAAATTATAGTACCCCTTGTACTACTACTGGCTTTATGCTTTGTGTCAGTGTTCTCATTAACACCTCTCCTATACATGACTTGGTATTTAGTGGCAAACATCTTGAAACAGCTTTACTTATTTTGACTGCTGAGAGAATTGTTGAAACAAAGTAAATGTATAGAGATAAAAAGTTCCTCTATTTAATTCGGAGTCAAGAAGAATAGATGGATACGGTAGTATCCATAGAAGTAATTACAGTACTTTTGTGGGATATCACAGTAAATACATGTTTTAAAAATGCATCTTCAGTTAATTTTCTTTGTAAATAAAAAAGACCCTCAAATTGATTACATCATTATTTGCATGGGGACATGCAACTATTTAACAAACCAGCCATATTACAGATACACAATAACCAATTATTATATTACAATAAATATTTGCTGGGTGAACATGGATACTTAAGAACTGTGTTGCAGCAAAGGTTGCCAGCTAATCCACATCCCCCAGAAGAGTGAGCAGTCAGATATGAGAAATCCAATGAAAACAAATCCTCCATGGAAGTCTTCGATAACGGTAACAACCCCTGCAAACCTCAGAAGAAACCACATGCCCTGATGATCCACCATACCAGGATTAAATGCTTAGAGAAGGACAGACAGTACATGGAACATACCCCTGTCGAAATGCAAAAACACCAACATGAGGTCAGTGACTCCTAAATATTTGTTGTTTGACAGAAGTATCCTTTTAGCTAGCATGGCTATCAGCCAGAAATGCCTACACTTTAGCCTCACAGGCCAAGAGCCCTGCTAGGTATGTGGAAGACAAGCAAGTCCACAGAAGCTTCTTTTGGAACAGTGGTGCAAAAATGAAAATGTTGGACGTTATTTAACAGCCTGTGCCTGTTTATGTCTCGTAACGCACACTATACTTTCATACTGACGCTTCACAGGCTACTTCAACAGAAAATTTGCAATTGCATTTTTAAGCTGCAAATTGAGAACAACAAACCTATTTAAATCATCTCATACTCATACTGAATATTTTTTTCTCTTAAATGGGCTCTTTTTTATTCTCTGAATTTTAAACATTGCACAAAAGCTTATGGTGGAGGTTGAGATGTGTGCACTCTTAAAATCCTATGTCACTGTAGCAACCATTATAACCAGAATATCATATATATACTTAATATACTTGTGGAAAAAATATAGATATTAGAATTGGTTATAGAGAATTTTAAAGATGTAGTATCTTAAGGATAACAAATTTAGGAAGATACTGAAGCTTTGGCATTTATGCTAGATAGTTTTCATCTTGACAGGTGACACTTCAAGTAGATGCCAAGTGACACGAAGTAGATGATCACAGAACCCTGCACTTTATGTAAACATCACCAACAACCGTGGGTAATGGAACTGAAAATAAAGGTCTCCATTAGATTTTCATTTTACTCTGTCCTTCTCACAGTATCTTCTCTGCACTCTGACCAACACAGCATCCATCCAGTCGTCAGTAGTCATACTGTAGCTGTAGTGGTGGAGGCTGGCCAAGCTGGCAGTAGGCTGTTATTGTAATGTGATTCTTATTTAGTTCCAGATTTTACAAAAAATAAAGCTGTTGGTATCATCACCCGGAAAGCTGTTTTCGCTGTTGCATAAATGCATACAAATAAAAGGAAATATATTTTTACTAGGTGGCAAGTCTCACACAATAAAGCAATATTTGTTGTGAGCCATTAATTGTGAGCACCGCAACCCATTTCACTGCTCAACTTCTTGCAAATGTATTTTTCAAAGTTAGTTTCTTATGCTTTACTCTTGTAGAGGCATGCCCCTTTGTGTTAATACTGCAGAGTGTATGCACCTCCAGAGGACCAGCACTATGTTCAAAGGCACCACAAGGGTGCTGGCGATTAGCAAGTCAGTAAGAATCTCATTCCCCCATGTTCATCCTCTGTACTAATAATCTGGAAATAACCAGTCTCAACATCAGAAGACCCTCTCATCTCCTGTGTGGTCAGTGGACGAGACTACTGTAATCGCCTTTGATGCTCCTTTCTGTAGTGTACCTAAAACAATTCAGTGGACCCTTATGCTTATCTAGAATTACAACACTAATTAAAAGAACTGATGTGGATTCAAGAGGCATACAGACATCAACAGGGGGCCTCCAGTAGCACAATGCTAGTCACTGAAAACACTAGAAAAAATAAAATTGAATACAAAAAATAAGGCTTATTGAACAGTTGTTAATGTCCTAGCAAAGACTAGCCCATTTTACATTGCCCATTCGAGGCAGGTGTACTGTGCCAATACATTGCCTTGCCATTCTGTAACATAGAACATACAATTTTATATGGATTAATTTTATTTTGTATAGAATGTAATATCTCAAGTTTATAGATGAACAATATGCCATGGCAGCGTGTAGTTTGGTAGTAATTAGGCATGCATAAACAGAGCTTATACATAATCAGGACCCTCTTCCATGTATGCTCACAACTTTGAATCCATAATTTTTTGGGGAGACAGAACTGGGTTGCTATTAAAACAGATTTAAATAAAACTGTAAAAAAATCATAAACAAACAAGCTTACTGTTTAGAGTTTAGAGAGGGTTAGAGGCATGAAAAACAAAAGGGAAGTCCAAGCACTCAGAGTTCTCAGTTGACACCTACGTGTCACGTCCTGAACAACACTGCTGAAATATGTGGGTGTCATATCTTTTTACTACAGTCAGAACTCTGAGTGCCTCAAATATTCTCTGTGTTTGAAGTATATTAAATATATGTTAATGTAATGGTATCTGTATTGATTACACTTGTATAACAGAAATGCACATTCACATAATAATCTTTAATGTTTACCTCAAGGTTTAGTTGGGTTGTTGTACACAGGTGTTAAACTGTAATAATGATAATTAATG
>OMLM01004165.1:73839-86376 GCA_900302695.1 Helostoma temminkii | reverse complement strand
TCCCCGTCCTTGACCGATCTTGAAATAAAGTGGATTCATTTGGTGCTTTTAATCACAATAAAGATCTAAAGAGATAATTGTTTTAATGCATACCCTCTGGTTATGAGTCTCTAAAATGAGTCATTGTACATGAATTCATGTTCCCTTCAGGATGAATTATAAAAACCTTTGCTGACTTCATGTAGCTCCACCGTCAGGACAAAATGTCAGCGTGCTAAGAGGGTGAGCATTGTCATTGTGACGCATCTAGCTCCCGTTTCTCTAAAGAAACATTTACAAAATGCAGTTACATTGTGTTGCTCGGGATTGTCATTCTGATGATTATTATTATTTTGCCTGTTCTTATTTATGGAAGCCAGATAATCTACTAACAGACCATGTTACGTAAAATAGAAATCATCACAAGACAAGTCAGCTACAGCTATAAAGCAGGGTGGTAAAAATGCTCGCTGATCTGCTTGAGAATAACGCTGCTAGATTTATTGAAAATGACCTTTATTAGAAACATCTCTGCAAGTTATTGTAATTTATACAACTGCTTGTGTGGTGTTTCTAATGTTCAGACTTTGTTGGAGGCAGTGGTGTTACATTTAATATGTTATTGTGTAATGAAACCTCTGCGTAAAATTGTGTAGTGATTTATATGAAGCAGGTTTTACACAGACCATAGCTATACTATAGCTATACTGTACATCTCTTTTACATGGTGTATTGATGCATGTATGATTTATAACTACTACATACAAATGTAATTATGGTCACAACTCTCTCATAATGTGATGGACAGATCAGAGTTATCAATGCTCACAGTTCAGCCTAACCTTCCCACAGCTTAATCCTCCATCTGAGTGAGGACACAGACGATAATACGCTGATCAACACTTCACCTCAAACGTAAACATCTGGTCTGACAATCTTGGACTTGTAAAGACTGACAGTTCTGAGAATTGTAGGTGTTCAATCATTCATGAAAACACAACCAAAACACATAGAACAAAAGAATAAAACTTCTGACTGTATCTACAGTCTCTGTCAATATCATATTTTAATTTCTGTGCACATTGTTTCTGTTATCATAATAATGCACAGACTGCTATAGTAAATGGCAGCCTTTTGCTGCCAAAATAGGCTCAATTAATGAGGTGACTGGTGTCTTTGGACGTCCTCTTGAGTGTGGATCCACTTTGGCAGAGGAACATCGCATGTAATCCTCTTCTTTATTCGTTACAGGGCATGGTAGGTAGGTCCATACTGATCCATCTAAAAACTTTGTAGGCCTCATCCAACACCCAGCACTTCTCAAACATCTGTCCCTTTTTGTCTCGGATTCACGCTGCCATAGTCTCCGCCCCCTGACCTGTTGATGGAGCCTCTTAGCTCCAGGATCTTTTACCTTGAAAAGGAAGGAAGAACTAATTATTTATAGAAACGACTTTTGCTTTACCCTGTCTCAGACAACTTACCAGTGCTGCCCTCGCCTGGACACAAATTAACACTGCATCAGCTGGAGAGTCCCTTAACTAAGACCACATCTCAAAGATGTAAACAAAAGGAATATTTGAAAAGTTACGTAAGACAAAAAGTTTTTTTTTTCTCTCACCTGTGGTGGTGGCAGTGACACCGTTCACTGTCCCCTCCACATCTGTCTCTTCCTCAGCGTAGCTCATTAGCAGAGCTCTCTGTCTGTCTGTCAGTGTCCTGCACAGGAAAACAACATCTGTCATCTAAACAAAATACTTTACTTAATTCCAATTTCTTCTAGACTACAACAAGTCTTTGTAGTCAAGTCTCTCTCGTGTCTCCACAAAATAAAAGTGTAGGAGCAAAAAAAATAACTAGATGTATGTCTGTGGAGTCTTACTTGGGTACTTTTATTTTGACATGGACATAGTGATCTCCAAAGCCATAGCCACTGATGCGAGCAATCCCCTTCCCTGACAGTCGAATTCTGTGGTCTGACTGTATGCCTGCAGGGATCTGAAGACATGGGGAAAAAAAAACAACCACCAATCAGTTATTAAATCGCCCTTTTTATGCCAGTTTTTATTATTGTGTTTTTACCACGTGCTGGAAAACCTGGCAACATCTGCGTCTACTTACTGATAAGTTCAGTGTTTCATAAAGGCCTTGTGTTCTTGCTGTGCCGCCCAAGATGGCTTGTGCAACAGAGACATGCAGGTCAGAGTGGATGTCTGCACCATCTCTCCTAAACAGTGGACTTTTTTGGACCTGGGCACAAAACCAGAACACATCTCATTCCACCATATATAGTACAAACCGGTCAGAACTTCCAAAATCTGTACATTACTGGCTGTCTGAGTTGTGTTAATTTAAAGCCAAAGAGCTTGATGCCTCTTGCAACATTTTGCAAGACAATCCAGCATTATCCAATTATAGCAGCTCTGGCTGGAACCTGCAGCTTCTGGAAAGCTGTTTTATTTCAGGCATGGACTTGTTGAGAGATCAATAACACACAATAGCATTTATACAGATACCCACTCGAAACGTGATGAAAATCTCCTTCTTTCCAACAGGCATTCTGACTGTTTGGCCGTCTTCCACGCCTTAAAGCAAAAACAAATCAGGTGAGGTGTTGTACACAATGTACACCTATAGGATTCAAGGTCGGATAGTCTTAATATTTCAGAGGGATTATGATTGTAGAAATTTGTAATGATTTTATGTTACAGGATACTGCGACTTATGAAGAGCACAGATTTAACAGTAAAACCTGTTAAAAAAGTATTTAATCTGTTCTACTTTATCATGCAGTGTATGAGGAAATATAAAAGTATTCGCTTCCTATTAATACATATGTCATTGGTCAAATTATAACTTTTTGAAACTACAGGCAATTATGGCACATTAGACTGCTGGGTGAGTTTTTGTAGTCACTGCTAGTGATGAAAAATAAACAAACAAATAATAAACTGTGGATTATTTACACTATGCTAACCAGTGCAAACACAAGTGTAACTGACCTGCAGGAACTGGAACCATCACAGTCTTCCTCTGCTTCATCTGCCCTGTTCCACGGCAGGAGTGACAAGGGGTGGAAATGACTGTGCCTTTTCCACCACAGCGACGGCATGTGGAACGCATCACAAAAGGGCCTGTATTCACAGTCTCCTACAGGTGGAGATAATACACGTGTTTGATAACAAAATACACACAGTATGTGAATAATAGCAACATATGCACAGCCCTTACCATGCCAGAGCCGTTGCAATGATGGCAGTGCTGGACCTTCGTGCCAGGCTCGTGGCCCTTACCATCACAGCGCTGGCAGGCTGCATCAATATTAACGGATATCTCTTTGTTGACTCCTTTTGCTGCTTGAGTGAATGTGAGCTCCATGATGTACTGTGTCAGAGAGAGACAGAAATGAGTCACTCTATATATGCACTGACACAAAATAACCACATGAGCTCTCATAAACTAAACACAGACAGTCCTTGACTTTCATTCACATTTTACAGTATCCCACTAACCTCCTGTGGCTGGTCAAATATGGCATTGAAATCTCCAAACCCACGGCCTCCTGAGAATTCCCCAAAGATCTTGCGGAACAACTCCTCTGGGTCCACGTTGCTGGTCTGTCCAGTCCAGTAGTGATGTCCTCCGCCAGCCTGACCTGCATCAAAGCCCGCTGAGCCATAAGTGTCATACTGTTTCCTCTTTCCTTCATCACTCAGAACCTGAGAGAAACACAAAACAATGTGTGAATGGTTAACAGGACATTCTATAAAGACTGTTTAAACTGGAAAAAAGTACAACTCAAAGAAAACACATGACTGCAGCAAATATACAGCAGATGGCTCGAGGAACAAAAACCAAACCTCATAAGCTTCAGCTAGCTGAGCAAATTTTTCCTTGGCTTGGGGGTCGTCTTTGTTGGTGTCAGGGTGGTACTTCTTGGCCATCTGAAGGACAGCACACACACACAGTCAACTAATGTGATGACTAGTCGTTTAAAAACCAATACAAATGTGTCAGGAAGGAACAGACCTGGTAGTAGGCTTTCTTGATCTCCTTCTGGGTTGCTGTGCGCGGTACTCCAAGGATCTGGTAAAAATCCTGCTTGCTGCCAACAGGGGCACTTGTGTGAAAAGACAGCGTGCAAACAGCATGGGGGGGCTTGAGACCTGTCAAACAGGGTGAACATATAAATACCATTTACAACAACAGATCTGCATACAGACATGGTTTGATAAGTGCAGTACATATGGTAGTGACTGCAACAATAAGGATTTTTTACAACAAAACACATTTTAAATGTCTTGAGTTACAATCAGGAGGAAATAGTAATCAGGCTACAGAGTCTGACTGGTCAAAAATATCACTTGCAAATCAACATGACTGAAAACCAAAGTTAGCAAGACTGATTACATCACATTTTATCACCCATGTCTGTGTATATAATGATAATACCGATTATGTCCGCTCATGTTATCTCTAATGCTCATTTGAGCCGTCTCCAACCTCGGCTGGTTCAGTTGTTTTACTCTGCATCACATTAGCAAACCAGATAGGACAACACAGTTAGCCAAGCTTAGCCTAGCCTAGGCCAGTACCATACGGCTAAAACTCACCTGACAGCCCTCTCAATGTCACCGCATTCGCTGCTGCGGCGCAAACCAGACTCTCTCCGCGCCACAATTTTCCTCCTCCCAGCGTAGATATACTGCGAGCCGCTCCATTACCAGTGCAAACCACAGTACCGGTGGCCCGGCGCTGTCCAGAGGACACGATAACTGTAATCCAGCGTGAGGAACAGCGAGCAGCCGAGGACGCCATCATTACTTCGCTGGGGGACCGCTGCGAACACAGTGCGCATGTCCGAAACGAAGTGGGCGTTACCGAGGAGACAAAGATAATCAGTCTCAAGAAGATGCTCTGTCAAGAAACACGACTTTGTTTTAACTGATTTAACTGTTCCTGTTTATAAACTCTACCTGAGTAGCTTCTGTAGATTTCACAAAGGACGGACTGAAAGTATTCAAAAATCATCGGTTTTCCGCGCAGACACACATCACAACTGAAAGTAAATAAATATGTACATGTTTTAACATTCTGCGTAGACAGTGACACGTCTCTTGTGTTTGAAAAGAGAGCCCGCCCAATCGGACAGCTCCGAGGGGCAAAACGAACAGACACCGCGCGCTGACCTGCACTGTCAGCTGCAGCAGGAGCACACCGAGGAGTACCAACCAGCTCGAGAGAAGCACCCGGAAGGAAGAAAAGTCAATCTGAGAGGGCAGCATGAATCGCTTTAAAACCTCCAAATTCAAAAACACCACTCCGAAAATTGCCAAGAAGGATGTGAGTAGCCCGCGAGGGTCACCGTAGACTGTTTTTGTAGCTAGCATTAGCTGTGCTACTGAAGTGGTGTTTTGGGGAACGCCTGCTTGTCTGCAAAGGATGTTGAACTTCCTGCATCTGGAAGGCTGCATCGCATTGAGAGAACTGCACGAATATCTAAATCCACACACTACTGACTACAGGCGACTAGTAGTTAAAACTACAGTATGAGCCATGTGGTGGCATCGAACTGCTAGCCTGCATCGGATGTTGCAGCGACGCCTCTCATAATGCTGTTACAGTTAATACAGTTTTCACTTTGCTTCTCATTAATATTGCGGATTGTAACCATGTTTGATTGCACACTTATTATTTGCACAGATTTCAGATATGTCGTCCCAAGAGAAAGATAAAAAAATTTGAATGGGAAATGTGATACTGAAGTGAAGCCTCTCTGTCAGTGGTGACTGCAAAGCGAGGCTTGTCTGGACGGGGCTGTTGTGACTTGCTTACAAATCTGACATTTTTTCGTCCTTTGGTTTAAAGTTGAAACGTCTGCGGCTCCACTTGCTTAGGCGTATTATGCAATCCCCCACATTGTTTTTACTGAGGCAGTCAAATGCTTGGCATGTTCAGGGACGGTGCATGATCCTGGTACTGCTGCAGTCTCACAGCAGGTGGTGCTTTGCTGCTGTCAATGTTAAACGAGCCCTGAATTCAGTAGACCAATGAATTGGTGTGGTTGTGCACAAGTCATGTGATAGGAGGTGTCAAACACTGGACAAGAGGGGAAATGGGACCGAAACTGAGAAGAGTAGACAGGCCTGTAGGGCTTGAAATACAAGCGAATAAAAGATGAGTGGGGCAGTGTCTCCTTCATTCCTTTCAGAACCAGATGATCTTGAACAGCTTGAGTTTTCCACATGGTGTAAGAGAGGAGCCTGGGCATTAATTCAAGTCAGCGCTCATTAAGGTGTTCCCATTGTCGTCCCCTGAAAACAGTCTTTGGTGTCATAGCTTATTGTAATCATGGGCCTCTATAGAAGCCTGGTGATATTAAAGTGTCTGTAATATCAGAACAAGGATGTTTATTTCGAAAGAGTACACTAATTGCAGACACATCCCATATGTTAGACTGTTAAAATACATGAACACTATTAAAGTGTGCTTTGAAGTCCATAGATGCATAAACAGAGCATTAATATATCCCCACTCTCTCTGTTGTTAAGTGCCCGCTGTGCACAAAATAGCTGTCGTAGTCGCTCCCTAACAGTTTTCTGTCCTCTTGCTGCTCTTGCCTTGTTAATGTTATGAAAGAGTTTCTGTGCTTTTCATTGCAGGGAGTCTTTCCACTTCCTCAACACTTGCTAAATCAGAAGCAGATATATGTGTGTGCTCTCAGCTAGATCCTTCCTGTTTATGCCTTTTTTTAATTCTCGTTGTGACAGCACCTTGGTTGTGTGTGCTTATCTAACAGATCGAGACTCTGATCTCTTTATTGTACATTCCCTGTCTTTAAATCTAGGGATGGATCAACAATGTCCGTGCTGGTTCCTTCTCCTGTCAGGGGAACCACATCAAGGCAAACTCCAGGCTTGTGGTGTTCAACACAGAGCAGGCTGGTAAGACTATGAAATTATGGTCAGCAGTTTGATTCATGCAGACATAAAGACCACTTGTCTACATTTCTGATTGTCAATAGCTACTCATTCAGAGTGTGAAGAAAGATGAGTCAAATCAATATCAAACAAAAACAAAAAGTGAATACATTTCCCAACAAGATAGACAGAGCATTTACAGTATTTACTGAAGCTCTGTTGTTTAAAACATACGGGGTAAAGGGTTATACAGCACATAATAGGGTCCAATAGTGGGAATTTGATGCACAGATTGGCACTATTAAAAAAACAGATAGGACGTTGTTATTAAAGATGATATAGTTTGCTTATGTTATGATTTCTGTGCTTGCAGGTGGAGGTATGCTGGGTCTGTCATCAGTCATGCCTGGTTCAGATGGCCAATGGACAGTCACGCAGATTTCCTGTCATTCTGGTATTTATTCTGTATACTGTTGTCAGCACATCAGTTCTTTATAAGACCTCCCTCTGCTGTCCACTACATACCATTACTGTGACCTTCAAGGACACCAGTGTCTCTTTAAAAACAAATCACATGCAAATGCAAAAGCATTTCGTCATAAATTCAATTATAACAACCAGCTGTGACCCAGATGTTATTTTTATTTGCTATTTGTTTTCCCTCCCGTCTGCCAGATCTAGTGACTGATATGGACTTTTCTCCTTTTGATGAGAGTCTCCTGGCAACATGCTCTGGAGACGAAACGGTGAGCTCTTCAGTTCCAACTTCCTTTCTGCTTTTAAGTCCTTCCCTCTTACCTTTTTCTATTTCTTTGTATTGATCTTGCTTTCTTTTGTTACAGTATGTTCAATCAGAAACCTGACATGGTTTTAAATGTGATATGAACCTCCTTGTTTTTGTAATTCTGTTTGAAGACATCCTGTCAGCACATTATCCTTTAGCCTTAGGTGCCCCGGCTTACTGGAATCTGCTGACCGGCGGTCTTCAGACTCAGCAGTATGGTTTTTACCATGGATACCTGAGTAAACACATAACTATTGCTACACACACACATCAAAGTAGTCTCCAGATACTTGGCACCTCATTTTTATTTTATTTTGCCAGCATGGGTTTCACCAGCTTGGTGCTGCTGAGTTAATTTAAACGAGAAATATGACTCGGAGGATATCGTTTTACTGACTTAAACTCATTCCATGCAATTTCACCCAATGTCAGCAGCTGCCAGAAATCTAAACCTGACCTGGATGTAAATCCCTTCACAATTAGCCCCAGTGGCTATTTCAGGGTTGTTTTGTGGTCAGAGCATTTGAGATGATTCATCTTTTCCTCATCTTTCAGTTAACTGCTGCAGTGATTGTCTCCCTCCCAGCTCGTTTCACTTATGAATGTTTAAGTCAAACTGGCCACGATCAGCAGATGGGTTGGGCATGCAAGTGTGTTTTGTCTGGTGTGGTGTGAAACACACCTGTTTGATCACAATCCACTTTATACATTTATATTCCAAACTGCAGGAGTTTATTCAGGTCTGAGGATGGTTTCCTTCAGAGTGGAGGGAGAAATGTTTTGCTGGTTAGACACAGAACATTTGATGTTTAAATTGGAAGCTATCATAGTGTAAGTGACCCGAAATGGGTTTTTTTTTCTTTCCCTCTCTGTGTGTACAGGTGAAGCTGTGGTGTTTGTGTGATCCAGAACAGGAGCAGCCCAGCAGTCCGGAGCTAACCCTGCGTCCAGGTCACGGCAAGTTGGAGCTGGTGCGCTTCCACCCCACCTCCTCTGGCTTGCTGGCTGTTAGCACCTCTAATTCCCCTCTCATTTGGGACACCGGTCGCCAGGATGCACCGCTAGCAGGTATCAACAGCAGCTGTACATTTCATTTTGCGCACAGTTCAAATTAAAGCATACGTCACAAAAATTTACTTTGCGAGTCTTTGTGGTACATCCTGCACTGTCTGTCTGTAACATATCAGTGTCTGTTGGTTAGTCTTCCAAGTTTTGTTGTGGCCTGTTTTGATTTGATGTGTAACACAAATATATATTTGTAGTGGAGTGATTGGATGCTTTTTTTGTTGGGGACTGTCTGACTGACGCTGCCTACATTTTACAGCCCTGTGGCTCTGTTAAGTGCCGGAGCAGCAGAGGTAATGTTTTAACTTGAAGTCCTGGTCTCAGTCTTTCGAGACTAGCATCAGGATATAGTCACTATCTTCTGGCCTCACTCCCCTGACACACACGAACACTGTGCCCCCCACCCATCCCATGACAGCCTGGCTGCTGCTGCTCACTGCTGATCCAGCTTTTCATGAGCTGTACCCCCCACGCTGTCTTCCATCACCCTCATTCGTATGTGGTTAAAGAACAGATACAAATCTGTTTTAAACGTAACTGTGTTTGGGTTCTTTTTCTCCTTCGCTCTTTAAGTTGATGTCAGTTCACTTTTCTTTCACCTACTTCAACAAGTGCACCTCTCATGTCTTTTCATCTGGTGTCATGGTGAAACTATACAATTCACACGAGCCGTTCTGTGTTCACGTGTGGCACTGTCATTCTCATAATTTCTCTCATTGCTGAACCTGTAAGGACATGATTCATTCTGAGTGGATCATCCCTGTTTTGGTGTGTTATTGTGCATTTTCTGATTTCCGTATGGTATATTTATGGCTTCATCCACCCTCTGCATTTTTCCTGCTATAATGTCATTGATGTGTATTTTTTTGTCTTGTCTGTGTTGTTCTGTCATTCTGTGTTGTGTTATCATGCTTATTCTTTTTCTAAGGCATTTCCAACTTAGTTTTTCATTTTTTGTGTTTAACATGGACATAATATCTCAAGTCTTTTCCATTTCTCGCCTCTTTTAACACTCACATGTATGTCTGCAGTTCTGGAGCAGCACGGTGACCAGCTGCAGAGTCTGAGCTGGAAACGGGATGGCTCCCTGCTGGCTTCCTCCTGCAAGGTGAGTACAACTGCACTAGATATGTATTGAAAAGGCCTGCGCGGCCTCACCTTAATTTTAAAGCGTGACAAAGTAAAAAATAGTTTAGTTGTATTGGAGGTTCATGGAGTGACTGCTGTAGTTGCAGTTTGTGACCACTAGATGCAGCCACTGGCTCACATTCAGTGCAGCATGCTTCACATTGGGCACCACAACACTATTATTATGTACGGTTTATTTCCATGGCACAGCTGCAGGTGATTAGCTGATGTATGTGATAAGCTGTTGAAATGGTTTTGTTTCCTATACTTTTGGGCATCGATGATAACTTTGGTTGAAATCACCTCTTTTTATTGCGCATGATGTTTTTTTATGGACTGAACAGGGGTTCATGCTTGTAAAGTGGGTGGGGAGCACATCACACGTTGGATTAGGAATTAGTGAGCAATTTGTTAGAGAAAAAAGAATATACTTGGAAATCTCTATGACGTAAACAGCCACTTTGATTTAATACAGTAATAGGGATGACAAAACTTCTAAAGACATCCTGAGCTGATAAAGGGTTTAAAGCACTGATAAAGTTGATAAAGGGCAATTAAAGCATTAATATTAGCACAGTCCTTCGTGTGAAGGAAAAATCCATCTGGGATTTGTTTCTTTTTGACCCCACCTGCACCCCAATCTCCTATTCCTATTCTTTACCCTTGAACACCCGTTTGAACCTTCCCGTCCTCTGATGCAAGTTCCATCAGGAACCGCTGACTGTAATTCTTTTGACATGTACAGTAGTTTTGTGGCATACAGGGAAAAGCTAAGAGGAGAGAAAGTCTCTCTCTCTTTTATGCATCCGCGTTGTCCCATTACCATCTGTGCCATCAGGAAATAATCAGAGCTTGAAGGGCTTTCCATTATGCTGTTAATATTTTGTGTAGGAGGAGGAAGAGGGTGGTGGGAGTTTATGAGCAGGGGGCAAAAAAAGGAGGAATTTATGGGGTGAAATTATTTTATGAGCATATTTTGTTTATAGGAAGATCTAGAGGTGTTTGAGTTGAGGTTAACATAATTCATTATTTAATTCTGCTCTGGAGTGAACTTCTCAATGTATTTGCATCCTTTCTGGTACCACACATAGACTGACTCATGCGAAAGTGAGAGTTCCCTTGTTGATTCTTTGGACAATGCATTTGTGCTTGAAATTGAATTAACTTTGACACAAAAATCTACCACATGTTACTTAACAGGTATGATTGTCAGTTTAATCCCAATTGTTTGTCTTAGCTCTGACAAGCAACAAATTACTCCACCCTTCACAGGCTGTGTTGAAATCATATATTTACCTTGACAGGATAATCATCCTCACCAAAGCTACCATCAGCTTCAGTGCACCATGAAAGCATAAGGCGCCTAAAAAGAAGGGTTGAGGTGGGTGGGGTGAGCCAAGATCAGAGCTGGGGGCCTCCTAGACTCCTGCCCTGTTGGGCTCTGGTGTCATTTAACCCAAAAGGCCCCTTTCAATCTCTCCAATCCTGCTTATTAAAGCAAATAGGGCCTGCCAACATGTGGGTCCAATCCCCAAACCCTCCCACTAGATAAACACTGGGCTGGGGTTGGGGGAAGGTAAAGGGGAGACCACCACCCTCTAGACAAAACCATCATGACAGGTCTCGTTTGGAGTTAGAGAGATGTATATTTATGACACACCTGCAGGGAGAAAAGCACCATTCAGGTTAGAGGAAGGAAATCCATGGGTAGTACAAGCAGAGAGGAAGAAAGTCAGTGTCTGTCCCGATGATGGACCAGACAGGGTGGTGTGCTGTTCAGAAGGTGTTGCTGGATTTATGGTCGACAGTCCACTTTAGAATTTAGAAAATCACTGTCCAACTGGATTCCATACCAAATTTCTCAGGGTGTGAAGCGTGAGATAGAATATTTAATGAAAGCATCCTGCCATGTCAAATATAGTGGTAACTGTGGGAGACTGGGCACAGGAAGCTGGCAGCGCTGGCAGTGCGTCCTGTAAGCGAAGCAAGCATCCCTGGTTGAAGATTCCCAGCGACTTTGTGTGTTTGCCTACGTGTGAAAGTTGTGTTCCGCAGATGAGCGGTGAAGACATATTAACAGCAGCTTGAGAACGAGGCTGTGTCTTCTTGATTAAACAGCTGCTGTTTCATCACAGACACTCAAACGCTGACATCCAAGTCCTCCATCTGCACGTTTATGAGTTGACGTGGGGTGTGTGTTTATATTATTGTCGTAGGTTTTAGAGAGCGTGTTTGCTTGGAGGACACATGAGTGCCTCTCATATGTGTGTTTGCACAGCCAGATAGTTTCCTTCCACATATGCTGTTGTTTGCACTACAACACCTATGATGGTATACCAGACAGTGAACTTAGTGTGGCAAATGTATGTTTGTATAAACAGTAGATATGTGTGTGTTTACAAGGGGAAGGAACTAAGATTGGGCACTCAGATGATGATGTACTACTACGGCAGTAAGTTGCTTAATATACCAGAACCTGCGTGTGAGCCATAATTTGGCATTTTTGCAACAGGTAGGCTCTTACCTAAACATCATGTGTAAGGAAAGCCTATTTGTGTGTGTGTGTGTGTGTGTGTGTGTGGTGGTTGTTGTTTTGTTGTGCATTGTTCTCTGGGTCTTTTGCATAGACCTAGGTCACAGAGACCTGAAAATATAACCTTG
>OMLM01004165.1:35680-73819 GCA_900302695.1 Helostoma temminkii | reverse complement strand
ATGGTTTAATAACAGCAACCAAGAATATTAGAAATGCAGATCTGAATGTCATAGTGGAAACGTGAAATGGAAAATACAGTAGATTGATTCATTGAAGATCTCTGGAAACATATTGAAACATAGCGTGTGTGCGTATGTGTGTGTGTGTGTGTGTGGTGGTTGTTGTTTTGTTGTGCATTGTTCTCTGGGTCTTTTGCATAGACCTAGGTCACAGAGACCTGAAAATATAACCTTGGCGCATCGCAATCGTGGGTGGCCTACACACATGCACTCTTATACACACAGATAAGAGCAGGGAAAGAAACAACATGTTGGGGGAAAAAATATTTGCTATCCAAGTTAATAAACACCAAATAAATCTCCTGCTGGATTGTTTGAGGGAGCAGGGTGCAGAGAAGCTAAAACTCAAATGAATGCTATGGTTCAGTCTGATGAAATAAAATGATCTTATGTTGTCTGGAAGTTGAGTCATGTCAGACTGATGAAGCTTGAGGACGAGTAGTGAAATGTTTCGACCTAACAGAAAGAAGTCCAATCGCCGTGACTCATCTTCCAGATAACTTCACCTGGATGATGAGTATCTTCACAGAGATCTTATGTTGTGTACAAATACAGAATGCTGCATAGTGCCCCTCTGTGTGTGTGTGTATGTGTGTGTGTGTGAGTGTGAGTGCACATACTTGACTGTGTCACTGTCAGCCTCCTGATTGCCTTTGACATGTATATGTTAAGTGTGCACATGGTTTAGCCCGAGCCTTTATCCTCATTGCTTGCTATCAGCTCCATATGTCAGGCTGCTGCTGTGATCACAGTCACACAGCAGTATTGAGTGACACGGCTGCAGACATGCATGTCCCGGTCACAGCCTGATACCATTAGGCCCCATTTCCTCTCAATCACACAGGAGCCTCTCTGATTGGCTTCTATGACTGATGCCAAATGTGTTTGGACTGGCCAGGGCGAAGGCACATAAGGCCGTGGAAAGGTCACCGCTAACGATGAATCAGTGTGATCCCACTGATAAATGGAAGCTTCAGAGAACTTGCGGTGTTCTTTTCCTGAGTTATGCTAAGGTGGAGGCACTCTATATCAGTGTTTTCAGTATTTAGCTTTTATGTTTTAAATTTATTTTTTTTCTGTTGAAAAATAACAATGTGAGAACTGCAAATCTTGACCTCACACATGCTCTTTGCACATCGTATTCATAATTATTACAAAGAAAAATTCACAATAAAACGCAAACTTGACTCAGAGCCCTCGCTTATTATTACATAATTTCACAAGCGTGAGATTTAAAAAGAAACCAAAGACGGCTTTAATATGATTTCTACAACTGTAACTTAGTACCTTCTCTCATTCTTTTTCCATTTAGGACAAGATGCTGCGTGTGTTTGACCCCAGAGCTCAGCTGAAACCTGTTCAGGTAAGTCACTAATAAAGTGTTCAACACTGCAGAAACACCTGCTGACTGTTTTTAGAAAATAACAAAATAAAATGCAGCAAATTTTCCATTTAGAAACTGTTTTATATAGTACAGACAGAACTTGGTGTTACACTGTTTACAGTAAACAAGCAGATATGTGCAAAAATACTGTATGTGTAGTCTCTGTCACTCCACTGCCATTTATTGTAAGCAGATTTTTTTCCATGACTACATCTTGTGATAAACATGTTGACGTTAACCCAGAGAGCTCACCGCTGGCCACTCATCTACTATTGATTTATGTGTGCGCTGCATAAGTTGCTGTCCCTCCTCTGCTCTTCCCACGGGTACCCATCCCACACTGAACTGCTGTGACCATGAACGTCTCTCCCCACGCCACTCCTTTTTTTCAACCTTTTATTGGAAAACCCTCTCCAATGACAACTAAGAGCCAATATGCAGCATTGAAAAAGTGGCATATTAGAGCATATGTTTGTTGAAGGAAAATGAAGATGGGGGTGGTGGTGAGAGCAAATATTCTCGCACATTTCAGTGCTGGACCTCCCAGGGTGTTCTAATTACTGAGATGCTCAGTGTGCCTCAGGCTTTGAGCTTGCTCATTTGTAAATATGAGGAATCCTGTCAAAACACTACATGCCACAGCATAAATATTAGACCATAGAAACACCTGGAAGGCACATCAGCCTCTGGAAGTGAGGAGGAAAAAATAATATTACTGTGCACATGCGTCTTTGTAAATGTGTAGAACTTTGTCTATGTGTACAACAACTATGTTTTGTTGTGTATGTGTTTTGAAACTCTTGACGTCCGTGTGAAAGGTGTATATTTTCATATGTGATGTCATTGAGACATGCAGGTAGCCAACAGTAAAAAAAGGCACATGCAGATTATTTTCTCTGTGGCACTCTTACAACAGAGTACTTTTACAACACAGAGTGCAACTACAGTGTGTCTGTTTGCTTAAGTAACATGAGCCGAGTCGACTGGCTCCTCTCCAATGTTTGAACCTGGATGTTTACATCAGGTGTGTCACTTTTGAAGCCCTTCTTAACACATTGCTTTTCATCAGCATGTTTGAATGTGCTGCTTTGCAAAGGCACTTTTTGTCTTTTTCACCATACATGCACTGGGGGCATCAAACGCTGCTTTTCCACTGCTGTACAAATTGCCCGAATAAGTGGTATTCCAGATTCTTGGCCAATCAGTGTACACTGTTTAACAAATGGCTTAAAGTAATAAAATAAAATAAATGACTATTTAAATCGCTTTGTGCAGCCAAAGGGTCATTACTTTAGAATGAATCAGTATTGGATTGTGTGTCTAAATGGCGTCTCCAGTAAAAGACGAGTGGTTTCTGGTTGTCGGGATGTGCTGCTGCGACATTCCAGGCAAGTCTATGGCATTTTTGACTACATTAAATAGTTGACAGTGGGGAGCAGCAGGCCATATGTGTGAGATCTGCCCTCTGACAGATTCGAGGCAGATTGGAACCAGGAATCTGTTTTAGTTATTTGGAATACAGTATGCTTGAGAGTAGTGGTTGGTAAATCCAGGGTGATGGTATGCATCTAAGTACATTTACACAGATACTGTACTTCAATACAGTTTTAAGGTACTTCTACTTCACTAAAATATTTTTGTTCCAAGCTAGTATATACCATTGCTATGTAAGTTTTGTTGAATGTAGATTTGCTGAAGAAGATTGATTTTTTTATTTTAGTTAGTTTTCATGCATGCCCACTATCTGTTTTGTGCACTCTTTCTCTCTTTAGCTTCTATCTTTACTATGTAATTTCTTGGAAAAGCAAAGCCCACAAGAAAACTGATGGCAGCTCCCTCTGTTCCCCCAAATGGCAAAAAATTGTTAATTTAAGAATGGCCAGAGGTATAAAAACAGGTTACTTCAGGCTTCTGAGCCCTGAACACACTGGAGGCTATCAAGCGAAGTCTCTGTTTTCTTTTTCTCTTTCTTCCTCAGTCTCTCATTAATTCTCCTGGTCTCATTGCCACAGAACAGAGGCCAGAGTATCGCAGAAGCCTGAGTCAGCACGTTGTTCTCTGCTGAACTCCACACATGGCTTCACCAACTCAAACCAAAGTTAGTATCCAGATCAAAGTTATTAGAGGGTTGCGCTTCCCTTTTTTGGTTCTCCCTCTTCCCTCTTCTTATATTTCTTAAACATGAGTTCTTGCTTTGAGAAGCTTCATTTTGGAGTCCTGTGAGAGCAGAGAGAGCAGGGCCTCACCCTGACAGCTTTTAGATGTGTTATACTCTCTCTCTCTGGAGAATGGGACATCCACTGCCACTCCTTTTAACGCCCTGTCTTCTGAAGCACTAATTGAATGGCTCAGGCAACTGATCTGAAACCCACTTGAACATGATGGGGCTGGAAATTTTTATGTATAGATGAGAGTGACATTCTTAATGCTAAACTAATCTGCAAAGGCCTTTTCAAAACCATGAAACGTACACAAATTGTATCAGTGACTTAAAAGAGATTCCAAAAAAAATGTTGTTTGTGCCTGATGTGAGGGCATGTTCAAGTAGTTACTTCACTTTACTTTGATCCATTTTTATTGTGCATGCTATGTGATGGCAGGGAAAAGCCAGTTTGCCCTTACAGTAACCAGGGAGGGGCAGACAAGTGTCCAAGTTATTTGAATCAGAAGCCTCATGAGGAAGTTTGTTTAGCTTTTTACATGAGGGCCAGTTGATTGTTCTCATCAATAACCGGATTTCTTAGAACAAAGTCACACCTCCTCTTTGTTAGTCATCTGCAAAGTTAAAGCTGGTTTATGGTCTGTCAGAGCTACTTTGTCAAACATGCAGTCTGACCACATCAGACATTAGGTGTTTATATTTACAGATGTAGACCAGCTATTATTTAAAGCTGAGACTGAGATAACTGCACATATTTTCAGACTCAGTCTCTTCATGAGGGCATCCGAAGTGTCGCGCTTTGTTGTACACATGGAAAGTGTCACAAAAGGTTGAGTCTGTGACAAATTTAAAAAGTGATCTAGAGTGAAAGCTTATTGGATTTGATCCAATAACCCCTCCCAATAGTTGTTATTGATTTGGCAGATTTGGGTGTCAGTGCAAATCATACTGGGGACATGAGGTAACCACAGGGGGGCACACAAATATAGCATTATAAACACACCATCTATTGCATTGTGAAACTGCAGACAAACTGCAGGGGCATTAGCATAAATATAATGGTAGGGAAAATGCTGTAAAAATAAACTATGTACTTTACCTTGTGGATGACGATTCATGCATCAGCATTGACCTAAACATTGCTTTCCTTTGTAAAACATAATGTAACAAATTAACACATAGATTAATGTACTGACATGTTATTTATTATTAAAATAAATAATTGTGCATGAGCAGCAAGTTGGAGCAGCATTCAAAACAAATAGGGGTCAAACTGCTTGTAAAGATTTAGTGCAAATATATATCTGATAAATGTATTAATCAGACATACACTGGAGCCCTGAACACATCTACACATTATCCATTATCGACACATTCATTGATCGATATTGCACTTGAACCACAATGGACCGTTTCTTATTTAATACTAAAAAAGTGCATGCACTGTTTGCTTGGTCTCGCTTATTTATAAATATAAAACCTTTTTTATAGGGTATCATGTTGTTCCAGTGTACCACAGGTATTTTGAGTTTGCTGCCCGTTTTCCAACAGCTGCTTCAGCTTGGATAGTTTTTACTAATCTTATTTGGAGATAACATGTATTTACATGAACTCAATCCTATGCCATGAGCAGGGACATAGCTCATTTGTCCACTGGTGTCTCAGCTGCACCCATGTCAGCATTGTTGAGCGGGGCTGGCTCATCTCTGTGGCCAGCACTGAAATGGGTTCTCCCTTAGCCAGGTGGGGTAAATATAGGCCCTAATTACAGTCCTGCTCTTTCTGTATTTATGGGAAATAAGACTGCAGGGTAATTAAGGTCTTGGACAGGAGGAGCAGTATATACTGCATCTGTAATCAGTGCAAGAGTGTATCTGTGTGCATGAGCATACAGACAGTTGTATTTAGGTAGTTGGCACAGTTAATGAGACTGTTGGTCTGTACATGTGGCAGCTTTTTGCTGTCCCACCACTGAAGGGCAGATTGAATTTCAGATTTGAATTTCACTTTGTTGTGTGTTTTTTCCTTTTTACCTGGCTGCACCTCAGCCTTCCTATTAAAAGTGCATTTCAACAAAAAGTTAGGCTTATTTGTTTCCAACACAGCTCTTTGCCTAGAAGTTACAACATATTTTAATTATAAATCAATCAACCGTAAGTCTTTTGTCTTCTGAAGGACAAGTACCCCTTATGTTACTTAAAACATTGAAATGTGTGGTGCAATAACAGTAGTAAAAAGGACTTGTTAAAGATCCAGCAAATGAAACTGTGGTTAACTTAGTTATATAAACCTGCTGTAATAGTATGACAAAACCTTACAGAAATTAAAAACTGACCCAAAACAAATAAATCCTTTTATCCAGATATAAATCACAGACAGTGTAGGATAACAAAGTGGTACCAAAGATAAACATCTGGCTGTATGTAGCATTAAAGTTGTTTTTTTTACACTCTTTGCTCTTCTGGGTTGTGCCCTCTTGGCTGTAACATCCCTATACTGGCCTCTTGTTTTCAAATGAGCTTATTTCACATCTCTTTGCAGTTAGGCCTCCGCCCTGCTTTCCTGTACTGAGCTAACTCCTTAGACGCAGCACACAAAGACAACAGGCACCCAGTGGGACGAGGTGTTCTGTGGATGTAGGAACATGTGTCTTTGTGGACACATGTCTCCGCTCCTCTCTGCCATCGTATCGTATCTTTTCATCTATCTGTGTATTTGCTGAGTGTGTGGTTCTGTATATGAGTGTGTACCATGTGTGCTTGAAATTACAGTGCTGAAAATACCCCTCATAGTTTTGGGCCAGTGCTGGCCATATTGCTGTCGATCTGTGGTCGCTGGAACAGGAGTGAGACAGGAAAAGGGAATAGTTTGCAGGACTTGGGGGCCAGATTCCTCTTTTTCAGCTCAAGCTTCTGCTGCTTTGGGTGAAATTAGAGAGGACCACTGGCTGGAATGGGTTTGGACGTGAGGAGGGAACGCTGGGTAGGGCCAAGGAAAAGCACAGTGATTTTATTGCTATAGGTGGCTGAGAGCAGCCACTCATACCATCTTTTATATCCTGCCATAAATTACACAGACTGAACTCCCTGGTAGGTGCGTGTGTGTTTGTGTGTGGGTATATGTGTGAGTCTGGATACTTCTCATCGCAGGCATAATAAACTACATTTGTAAGTCTGTTATCTATGAATTCTTATAATTGGAAAAATGTGTGTGTGTTTGGGAATTGGGAGTGGGTGCATGTGTTTGTCCATGCTCAGATTTCCCATCACGGGCAGAATAAACTACCAGCAGGCAAGGTGAGCTTAGAGTGTGTGTGTGTGTGTGTGCGCGCGTGTGCGTGTGTGTGTGTGCGCGCATGTGTGTGTGCGTGTGTGTGCATGTGTGTGACTCTGGCAGGCAGCACAATGAAGCTCTTTGACTGTTGCAGAACAGCTTAGTTTGTATCACAGATGGAAACCCAGAGGGAGGGTTATGAAGGAGAAACATTCACAGAGATGACGTGAAATGGAAGAACTTAATTTTGGTGTTTATGCCTCATTATTTTGTATTGTTACTCAATATGTTGTGTTCTATTGTATGAGAGACAAGAAATGTGAGGGGGGTACTGAACTTGAACAGATGTCACATTTGTTATGAGTATATTATAGCCTAGAAGGTCCAGTGTTGAATATCTGACTGATATTCTCCAACCAAGTCAAATATTCTGTGTGAGGCTTATGCTCATTAAAACTACTGGATCTCATAATCAAATTTGAGAATCCCTGAGGATTTTATTGATGTAAATTATTTGTTCATGTTATACATAAACAATATTTACAAATACAGTATATATTATTTAATAATTCTTAAATTTTGAGCAGGTCACTCTTTAAGACATCAATTCTTAAGGCTCAGAAGAATGTCATATAAAATGAGCATTAGATATTGATACAGATGGGGAAATTCCTTTCTCACTTTGAAAAATGAACAGTAGTGTGTCATACCACCAAATGATTTCTTCTCACAGAACGTCAGTGCTTGCCAGGGAATGGGATTTTGATACTTCCCGCAGAATGAAGCTTGTTTAGTGTTTGGGGAATGTCTAATACTAACACCACAAAAATACGGAGTCAACATTGTGAAATGTGAAATTTAATGTCTATAAAGAATGGGAGATAATTCCAAGAAAACATCACAAGCTTACTCAACACTGCTCCACACTCCAGATGCACAAGCTGCATAATTTTACCTAAAACCAAGCCAAAAATGCTTCTGTGTTTTAAAACTATTCCTATGCACAGCCAATACTCCAATAAACGATCATTCTCCATCAGGAAGACCACTCGTGATTACATGGCTGTTTTTTCCTGCACTGCTCCTGCATGTGGAGCATGGATGTTAAACTTTTTACTGCTAAATATGTGCTCAACACCAATTTGTCTTTCTAAACGTAAACATGTCATAGCAGAAATATGTACACACAGCAGCAACTTTTTCACCTCCCCAAGGAATCTGTGATGGCATAAAGCACAGTAGAACAAGATAACATATAAACACATTTTACAAATGTGGACAGACATATAACAACACCATGATGCACTTGGCAAAATTGTTTTATTAATATGCCAAGGTAAAGCTGCCAGTTAGTAGGAAGATGACTACCTAACCGGGTCTTTTACTTTGAACTTTTTCGAGCTTAATAGAAACGTACATTTACATAAGCAGAACATGGCCCCACGCTTCATCAGAATTTATTTAGTCCTTTATGTGTTATTATACCTCAGATTAGATAATCTTTGCAGGTCTGTTACACATATGACTTGTTCTCCCTGACTTTTATCACCCCACTGTGTCTACTTCTGTGGTTTGTTTTTCTTTATGTACTCATCTTCTTTTCCAGTCATCCCCATGCATGCTGGTACGTGTATTTTTCTCAATTGGACTCTGCTCAGTTTAGGACCTGGTAATAGCCAGTGGTTAAGTTAGCCCAGATGTGCTCCCTCATTTTCTTCTCCTTTCCCTCTCCATCTCTCATCTCTTTGTATTACTGGCTGCCCAACTGCCAGTGTTACTTAAAGTCTGAGGAGAAAATGGCAAGGCTGAGAGGAGACTTTTGTAATGAGGGGGCAGGATTTTGTCATCCTAGACAGTTCGGCTAAACAGTGGCATAAATCTGGATATTCCATTTTCCTAGCTGGATGGAGTCTGTCTCAATTATAATAGATCCATCAATGCTTCGTTTTTATGACTGTGTGTGCTTATTGTTCTTATTTCTTTGAAAATAAAGAGATAATCTTGCCTTGGCTTTGGTTTGATATCACGTTTGAGTTATGTTTTGTGTTCTGGGTATAAACCGAAAGACGACTTAATGAATGTTGGTCATTCTGGTTGCTGGAGAAGGAGCTGAGGGTGTCAGGAAGTCCAGGCATGTGGACATGGAGGATGCAATTTAAAGTTTGAACAAGCTTCAGTTAATGAAGCAGCTTTGTGTGTGTAAATGTGTTTGTGGGTATGTATTTTGGGGGTGGTGCTGAAGCTTTTTTTTTTTTTTTTTAGAGGAAAGGAGAAGGTGCCAGCTGGCAGCAATGGAGCTCTTTGCTCACATGTGTGGGTTGTTTGTGAGCAGAGGCCTCATTAGTGTGCTGGCTGCTCTGGGATTCTTAGTTTCAAACTAATTAAGGCCCTATGCACATGTGTGTGGCACCTGGAGCTAAATATGCATATCTATTAGATCTTTCTTTTGTTACATCCTGACTGAAGATTCACTGTCATGGGAATTAGTGTCTTCTTCAGTCGTATGGTGTCTGCCTGTTTCTTTTCTTTTTTTTCTTTTTTTTTTAGTTTCCTCAAAGTTTAAGAAGCCAAGAAGACGGAATCAATAATGAAATGCTTAGTGTTACTTGGTAAATGAGCGCAGTTCACATGGGAGTAACTTGTTGGGATGTTTCAGTCATCAATTTTTGAATGTGACAGAATCTCACTTTATTGATTTCGTATAAGAAATTAATCATTACATTGACACTTCCCAGTCAGCATAGTTTCAGCATCTCACTGCTCCCATGTGACTTCACCTCAGTATGCTCCTTTTATCACTCTTTCCCTTGTCGAGAACCTTAATGTGGCTTTAATCACCACATGCGGTGATTTACTTATAATATTCATATTATTTAAAAATGTGAATTGTTTCTCTGTCTTTAAACTTGGCCAAAATATTAAACTCCTGGAGGTGATAGAAAAGTGAGGAAATTTTGTCTTTGGTCTTTTCACAGCCAGAACATGAGAATGAGGTGTGAATTGGCTTGTTGTTGATCTTCTCTGCTGTGTGTTGTTTCCCAGATGATTAAGTTCATTTGTTAAGTGATAGCATTTGTATGTGAACTGATTTGTGTGTGTGTGTGTGTGTGTGTGTGTACTGTATGGTGATTAGGTTCATGTGGGTTTAAAACTATATACAAGACTTAATGCTCTGTGTATATAGTCTCATACACTATTATAAATATGTTATGGCAGATCTTAAAGAGATATTTAGATGAAGTAAAAGTGGACATAATTATCAGACAACATTTGAGACTTAGAGCTCTAGTCTTTCCTTTTTGGTAGAAATATGCTTATACCTGCAGAACTGTACTAGAGAGAGCAAGAGCTGGACAGAGAAGAGTGGATTAATTTTGCAGATTACTATACTGATTTTTTTTCTCAAAAGGTACATATTAGAACTTTAATATCTACCTATTGTAAGCCCACAGGACCATGCCAGAACAAGGCTGAATACACAGACGAGGTCCCTGAAAAAAACAGTGCCTGCTAATGTGGGCTCCATATGCAGCTAGACTAGTTGACCTTGATTTGACCAAACCCTGGTGCTTTTTCTGTTGTCCTGGTCAGGCAGCACCTTGTTTCCTCCATGTGCTACAGTAGTTTAATCACACTGGTGAATAGCTGAGAGGTCAGACAATGTGATGGAAATGAGAGGTGAAAGTTCTAAGACAGTCTGGTGCATTTCCCCTGCACTGAGAAGAGTAACCAGCTCTTTGGATCATGATCACACGGGAAACAAAGATTTGTTTGTTTTGTAGCAGCTAATTGGTTTATGTCGTCTGTAATTCACAAAGCCAAGTTGTAATGCATGTTTTGTAAAAATGTTTTGTTAAATCTGTTAATGACTGCATACTGTATTATCTGGTATTTGATTTGACAATGTGCTATGTAACACAGTGTGATATGTAAGTTTTCATTCATTCAAAAGTCTTAAGTTATTATGTTGAATATACAAAGCACTTTTCAGTTTTGAAAACGTACAAATCCAACATTTGCACAATGTGAAACTCATTATATAGTTGAATATTTTTATGGTTGTTAAAGTAAAGGGTAGCGCTTGGAATCGGCGCAGTGCAGTCAAAACAAATGTGTTGCCGTGTTTGCAGCTACTCAGAAGATCCTTGTTCTGACACTACTGAACATAAAGAGTGTGGAAAGCTGCAGAATACAAAGATTCAAAAGTTAGATTTTGACAGCCCTGTGAAAAACAATTCTCTCCATTGTGTCTCCCAGCGGTTGTTTTAGAAGGTAGATTATAAGAGAGGGGCACAGGTGTGCATACCTGCTTTGGTGCTGAATGTTTTTCTTCTCAGAGGTGAAAGAAGAGTGGTGTGTTAT
This sequence comes from Helostoma temminkii, assembly GCA_900302695.1. Taxonomy (NCBI): domain Eukaryota; kingdom Metazoa; phylum Chordata; class Actinopteri; order Anabantiformes; family Helostomatidae; genus Helostoma; species Helostoma temminkii. The sequence continues at coordinate 62,579 of OMLM01004165.1, read as the reverse complement.
AACATAATGACTTTCTGAGTATACGGGGCCCTGGAATATGGCTCACACATGTCGTTTAAATGACACATCCTTTTCAAACAAAAGCCTACATAGGTAATCTGTTACTAATTGAGCTTCTTAATACAACAGGTTCTGCTATAAATTGTGGTTTCATGCAACAGCTAAATAGAAGTTCACCCTTAGTGTAGCTGTTGAAAACTGGGGTAAAGTTGCTGTTTCAGGGCCCGTCAGAATTGGGAGGTCTTTGTAGAGCAATGTGAGCAGCGGCAGGAGATTGAGGCGTTTGTTAGCATAGTTTAGATGAGGTAATTAATCAAGCTGTCACTTAGCTGCTGCATACTCTGCTGCTGCATACACCATGCTGGGGATCACACGTGGACTGTGGTCATTGAAATGTTACCCGTTGTGAAGAAGATAAAAGACTCCACATTGGATGGCATACAACTGTTATGTCATTGCACATTAATGTCCCTTCAGGCTATAATCACATTAAACCTGTGTTTCTCTTGTTTGGATTTATCTTTAATATCAATGACTCCTCAAATACTACTAGAAGCTTCCAGTATCACACTTTGATTGCAGCAAGAAAACGATTGTAAAACAAAAGAATAGCCTCCAGTATTTACAAAGCGTGAAGGATTCCATGATTATACGCGAATGACATGATCATGACATGCCTTGCACACATGTGCCTTCTGCACAATTCGTGCTTTTTTACAAATGTGCAGGGGTACTTTGAAGATGTGAAGCCTCTATGATGTGGTTTTAGGAACGGAGTAAAGCCAGCCAACTGTATCCAACGTAGCTATGAAAGAGCCATTAACGACAACACTAAAGGGGTGGGTACAGCTACAGGGTTTGAGGGCCTTTGCGGTGTCTCTAACAGTATGAACATGATTAGCTCTGTGTGCCTGCCCCCGTCAAGCACATACTTACTCTCTTTTCATAAGAAGATCTTTGTTTTTACTGAGCAGGTCTGGCATACAGATACTAATCAGTTCTGAGTGTTTGAGTTTGGTTGGAGTTGCTGTTGTCAGCAGCATCATTCCTTCCTCTGTCATTAGTGCCCAGTCCTGCCCCATGGATCTCTGTTTGGACCAGGCCACTCAGTGAATCTAGGATATTCATTGCTTAAACCCCAACCACAATAACCATCAAAAAAACCCACAGATCACCAAACATGAGCTTGACATTTCTTCTTCCTATCCAATGCTTTTAATTCAATGGCCTCATTAATCAAGATAGTTCCCGGAACCACTCTGTATGGCGCTGTGATCCAAGTCAAGACCAGTCTTTGTGACCTAGAGTAGTTTTCCCAGAGGGAGGCTTCTGCCAGTAGACATGGTGCAGTTGGTGCCAGCCTTTCCACAGGGTAGTGCAGTTGGTTGTCACCAGGCCCCAAAGAAGGTTGACCACAGCCCAAGCTGGCACAGTTGGCTGGCTGGATTTTTGACTGTGGCTACACAGCCCAATTAGCACCAACGCTCGGTAATCAGTCTTTCTACCACTACAGTGTTTCATTTCACTTAGCATGGTAGTTAAACTAATTTGTTCAGTTAGGTCAGCCCAAACCATCACACTGTCTGCCTTACTCCATCCTAAAACCTAGTTTTAAAACACACTGAAGAAAATATTTGGACATGCTGATGTATGATTCATTCCTTTACTAATGCAATTAGACAATACAACAAATTAAGGGATTGTTTACTACATTATTCAATTTTCTCATCACAAGATAAATTGGGTTTCTGGGTGCTCTGAGAGTGTTAAAATGTAAATCCTTTGATGCTTAGGCAGAGTACCTTTTTCTGGATGTAGTCATCCAACATAAACAAGTGATCCTTGGCTAGATCTGTTGCGAGAATATCTGTGAGTGGATAGAAAGCCACCTGCACTGGCTCAGGCTGGGTAATGGTTTTTACACCTGCCCCCTCACATTCCTTAACCAGTACACACTCTGGATAAGATTACTATACGTCTTCACCACCATTTTACAAACACTAGGACATACAGTTCTTGCATTCGTAAAAATGTTTGGAAAAATGTGTGTCTGTTTACTTCCACTGATCATTGTCACTCAACCTGAAAAACTATGCATATAAAAAGTTACTTTAAAATTTACAAACCATGGCCTTTAGAGATGTAGTTGCTGCCAATTTAATGCTGTATGAGTAACACAAAGACAATATGATGAACTGCTTATGAGTCTTGCATGTAGACAAAACATTGACAGGATATAACAAAAGGTTGGATACCTTTACATCCAGGGCTCGACATTAACACCCACCAACCTGCCAAATATTTCAGCCTTGGCGGGTAACACAGTCACTCCCACTAGCCACTTTGGCAGGTTCAACTACATGCAGTCACGCTGTGAGTGGATGTGCACAGTGGAAAAACCTCACTTACAGCTGTATGTGTTAATGCGCACAGCTCATCATTATGCACTGTATCAGTCCTAATGCTCGGACAAGTAAGAAATGGTACGGCCGGTATTGTATGACCTGCAGCACACACAGCCCGTTTATGTGGGTGTGTGAGTCTGTAATGCTCTCCGAGCTAACAGTGGTCCACTGGTCATTAAGCATGTTCAACCCCAATTGAGTTAAGGACAACTCTGACGTGCCTTGTAGATAGAAATGTCAATGAGATTCTTCAGGTAGGAAAGAAAACCACTCCTATCTAATTATTCTGGATCAGGGAGGAAATTGTTTTAGGCATGAACCAGAATTTGGTCTCAGAATGGCCAAACTTCCATTCTCTTTTGTAAAGACACAGGATGGAGAGACTGAGAGCACATTTATCGCTCACTCTTTTAGCAGAGGTCAGGACTAAGAGAAGCGCTGTTTTTAATAAAAGGAACTCTGTGAAAGCACTCTGCTGTCTGTTAGACAGTAACTCACAGTTCAATGTGCTGAAAATGAATGAGTCGATTTTAAATTTGTGTTTGACATCTCACTGACATCCTGCTGGGGAATACTTTTAACATCTGATTACATTTAACTATTGTCTTAAATAATGACTTTATTGCATGAAATGTCAAATTGTGGAATTTAGTTTATTAGTCTATTTAACAGAAATCGTGACGCAGGGGAGGATCGCAAGACGGCCAGCTGGCTGCACTACTGTAGGGCAGAGGGGCACCCCCATCTATTCCCACTCTAACTGTTAAGTTCTTATAGCTTTAATTGGACAATACATTTTGTAAATTATGTGCATAAGCTGTTCAAATCACCCATCAGTAATTAAAAAAACATCCTTTGTTATTAGCCTTAAAACTTTCACACAATGTTGTTTTTTAGTTAGGTTTGTATGTGTGTGTTTTATGTTGGATTGTACTGTCTGACATTTTAAGCAGCCTTCTTGGCCAGGTCTTCTTTGAAAAAGATGATCTCTATTGAATCTATATTGTTAAATACATTTTAATTATGTGAAATTAACATTTAACAAAACTGAAGTTACCAGAACCGCTCTGTATGGCGCTCTGATTCAAGTCAAGACCAGTCTCTGTGGCCTAGGGTAGCTTTCCCAGAGGGAGGCCTCAGCCAGTAGACACAGTGCACTGGGTGCAAAAAGACAGTGATGTGAAAGCAAGGCCTTACAACATATTATACATACAACATCCATATTTCCAGCCACACAGAGAATAACAATACATTTTGCATTCAATAGAGCCACAGTTCGCCTGTCAAATGTGCACTGTAGCTCTTTTTATCTATTTTACTGTATTTTTCTATATCTTCATCTTATTTCTTTTTAGCTCTGTCCAAAAGGGAATTGATCTGTGGTTGAACTCATTTTTCCACCTACCTCTTTCCCCCCTCTGATTTATTTTTCCACTGTGGTAGAATGATTTCTACAACCAGTATTTTTTCCTGCCCTCTTAAAACACATGGTGACGTCTTTGTGGTGAGAAGTTAGTGATGATCAGTCTCTCACAAATTCTCCACGGTGCACAGAAGCTTAGCCAGCTCTCTGGCCTTTTGGCTGGAATCCTTTAATTCATAATATTATTAGAAAGTTTTAAAGAAGTGGATTGACAGAATACTTAAAAAAGCAATAATTATAAATAAACATTAATAGTTAATCAATAAAGCTTGTTTAATTTCTGTTATCTGGAAGTCTATTTATGGCAACTGGACTTGTTAAAAACATTTCACTGCTAATCAAAGCAACTTCTAAGCTAACAAGAGAGAAGTCCAGTTGTCATAACTCAGAGCCAGCTAATTAATTAACCAGCTAATAAATTACCTGAATATATTAAAGGGGCTTCTGATGGTCTCACATAAACATTGTCATCCGTGGAGGGTTCAGCTTCTTTGGTGCTGGCTGCAGGTGTGCTGCTACCATTAGCTGCAGCTGTGGGGGATTTTCAGGCTTTCAAATACAGTATGCACTTTACCTTTTGGATATATTTTGTATTTGATGTATTTGTTTGATTACAAATATTGCACAAAGTGTTGTTTGCATTAAGTTTAAAACCACACTTGAGAATGTCTTTGGCTTGCCATCACCCTCACTATGTGTGTTGTTGTTGTCACACAGTCTTGCTCTGTACTTCTTTATGCTTTGTTTCTTTGTACACTGACTCATACAGATGCCCTCCCAGACTTCGGTTCCTCACCCTACATTTCTTAGTGTCATCAGATGGTACACTGAAACCTTGATGATTTGTGTTGCTCGAACAAACAAAATATAAATTTTAAGAGTAATCTACAGACTAATCATTAAAGAAAATAGTTGTAGCCAAAGTGTTTAAACATTCATGACAGCATTGCACCTGTAACCTTATAATAAAAAAAATATGGGTTACATCATACATAGTTCATGTATTAGGTGAGTGTGTGTGAGGGATAGAATTGAGGAATTCTATCCCTGATCCCTGTACAGTAAAATTGATAGTTGCACTGGGTGCAGTTTCTGAAAAAGAAGAAGAAAATCCAGACAACTGGTGCAAGGTGTGGACTTCTGGATATCTCATTTTAGCTCGATACTATATTTAACCAGGGATCAGTCCAGTTCATATCATTGGACCCTCCCAGGGGTGTGCAGCCGGCTTGCCTCGTGTCTGCAGAGTAGATCTGGCCCTGTACCTCAGTGTTCTGTTGGATCTCATCTCCAGCAATTTTTTACAGCATAGTGATTTTCATTTGCTGACACAAAGGGAATAAAAGGGGGGAAAGAATTACTGCAGGCGAGACAAATATGGAAAAAAAAGATAGCATTAGCAATCTTTGACGTAATAAGTATACTTCACCAAAATGTTAACTTAAAAATCGCAGATTATTACATGTATTTTAATTTTGCTTTTGAAAAAAAAAGTTAGAAATTTAGCGTAGTGTATAAGTAGACGTTCTTGTGCAAGATGTATTACCCTCACATGTCAGAGGGGTCGCCTCTCACGTTCATGCTATTACAGCTGCATGTAAGGATTTACTGTGTTGTCATTCTCTTAGATTACACTCCCTGCCCAGCTTCTGACCTCGCACATTCATTTTCATCTTCAGAAAGGGAGAGGGCAGAGGAAAGTATGGAAAAATAAGAGAATGACTTGTGGCTCTTTGGAGAAGTGAGTGAAAAGTAAGATGTTTCCAATTAACAGAGAAAAAGTGGCAGTAGGCTGTGGAGGAAATGAAAGAATAAAATGGCTAGTTTAATTTCCACCCCGCCAACCTCCCAATCCTTTCTCCCCCCATCTTCTATTCTAGAAGCCCTTTTTCTCTAGTAGAGTTAAGGTGGTGAATCCCGACTAAGAAACACAACTTAAATGGGCCTTGAAGACAGAACAGGATGAAGGAAACCCAGTAATTGCTGAAAAGACTAATTAGCAATAGATGAAAAGAATGAGAGGGAGTCTGTTTTGAGGGTGATGAAAGCTACAGGGCAACAGTTATTGATTAGAAGAGGGGAAATGAAAGGGGAAAAATATTCTGTGAGGAGATTGGAAAGATGGAGAGGAGAGAAAATGGAGCTGTTTGAAGAGATGAGTGGCTGCAGCTGCTGCTATATATGGTGTAGTGTTGTCTGTTACACTGGAGGCACAGCAGAAGCCAAATAGTAGGAAATATCAGCAAACATTTCTTTGTTAAGCTAAACCAGAGACACTATACAGAGCACTCATAGTCTGTACATTAAAAAGTTTAACAGTTTAAACCTGTTGCAGGACTGTCAGCCTCAGTTTTTTTTAAGGAAGAAATGTACATTTGGGAAAATTCTTGCTCATTTTCTCTTCCCATGATTCTAAAAATATGAATCTGTTATCAAGCAATCTGCTATATTAGCTAATAGCAGATTGGTATCTCAAAGAAGCTGCAGCTTCCAGCATAAAGAAATGCTGGGACAGTGGAGGTAGGTGCTAAACTGTCTCCCTCATGAACAAGCACGCCATTTTTAAACTCGAGATGAGATGTGAGTTGTGAGGTTTGCATTTTACAGTGCAGGGTTACTGTTTCCTCAACAGAAAACAGTGTAAATGTAATGGCTGATTATTATTAGAACAGGTCATGGAATTAAATACCTTTCCACAGAAGGTGGAAATGAATTTAAGTATTTTAGAGCTTTTGATGGACACTCCCAGTCAGATAACCACACATTATCTGACTGGAAGATCTGCCTTTATACTGCAATATGAGACTAGATGAAGATAGGAAAAAAAACACTGCAGTACACTGCACTAATTTCTGCACTATTAGCACTTTTTTCTAAACACTTGCATCCCCATTGAACTGATACACAGAAGGATGGAAATACAGACACGAGTCGAGTAAGTAGAGATAGAGGGAGATGCAGAGATTGTGATAGTTCCCATATGTGCATACAGACACCTGATATTTGTCCCGGTGGGTGAATCAACATTCTCGGAGAGCGACACAGATGTGCATGCCGTCTGTTAAAAGTTCAGAAGCTAAATATGTGAAGGAGAAGGGCAGGGGGAGAGAGCTTCATCTGTTTATATTGGGAGAGGATATTTAATAGACCCTTAAAACCGTAATAGGCCAGACTGCTGACTGGCATTTCCCTGTATCTACATCTCTGTCAGCAAAGTGTTTAACTTTTCCTTAACAGCTAACTTTATTAATCCTAGTCCATTACCTTTATTGTTTCAGTCTGAAACATTTTCTCATATCTTGATGGAAACACCTGTGTTGATATATTCTCTTCCCAGATGTGATGTAATTTCCTTAACTTCCATCATTGTGTCTGTGATCCAGTCAGTCAGGCAGGTGTAACTGATTACCTACACCTCCTGTTTGTATTTTGTCAAGTCATGAATTTCTATTCTTTGGGTCCTTCTGTGTGAATTCCAACGGTTTGACTCCAATGTTTTGCTGCTAAGGAAAACATTTTTCTTATTCTTTGCTTTTTTTCTATCTACCCTTACCCATCCCCATTTCTCCTTGTTTTAAAGTGTGTCATGATCGATTTGTAGCATGTCAGTAAGGTTTAGCTCAGAGGAGTCGGGCCGTAGGTGGATGTGATTGAGTTAAATTTACGGCTGCAGAGGAAAGATACTGTTTGGCAGCGTTTATATATACACACACAAAAAGTCCAGATGTTGTGTCCTCTGGCTGCCCGAGGGGGGGGTGGTTGTGGTTTCTCGGACGGCTGTCTTATGCTTCCTTAAGCTGAAACGTAGTTTATTGGGAAAAGGTGAGCAGAGGCCCAGCACAAACCCCTAATCCTCAACTGCATATCTGTTGCTCCAGACGCCAAGCCCTGACAACATCTCTGTCAAAAGGCTCAAAGCTGCACGAGCCTTCAGATCTGGATGTAGGATGACATCATAGCGGTGTGATTGTTGGAGCAAGTGTAGCTGTCTGTCGTAAGAGACGTCAGGCCATTTTATTTGCCTTTATCCCCAGAGCTGGCTGACTCAGGCAGCAGAGTGGAGGCCTGAGGGATGGGGTAATGGCAAAACTAAGCCCCAGTGCTTGAGAAAGGGTTCATAAAAAGTTGATATATTTGTAACGTTTTTTAGTTCCTGATCCCCTGAAGGAATTTCTCTTATTGTCCCCTCTTATTTCATAGATGGGTTTAAAAGCAGGATAACAGGTCCATTTAGAAGCTTGTATACAATTGCAATTTCATCATAAGCCATGGTGATGACTGTGTGTGTTCATCATTTTGGTCCAGATTGAAATTTCTCCTCAAATATCAGATGGATTGCCATGAAATTTTGCATATGCATTTATGGTTCCCAGTCAGTCAGTCCCATTGATCTCTTGACTTTACTTTGCTGAAGGGATTGAAGTTATTTTTTACTGTATTTGTTGGATTTATTTTCATGAAATGTGGCACATGCAGTTTAGCTTGAGAACAAAGCCTAGTAACTTTTGTAATGCCTTTACTTGTCATCATCTGGGCACATTTCTATCAGCCTTGTCTATACTTTGAATTTAGAGTCAGTTAGCAAATGCTAGTATGCTGACACATTAACTTGTGAAACACTGACATATTCATCTGGTGCTCAGCAATGGATCAGCATGACTGAATATGGTGAAAAGTGATGATGCAGAATTTATACTGTTTACGCTTGCATATCGTATGAACACAGTTGGAATCTCCTGCTGTTCGCCAGAAATATGAATCACACACCACATGTTGCTCCTAAAAGCAGGCCCAGTGTTAAACATGCCTTGAGTAGATTAAAATAGTCGGAGTTCAACTTGTTCCTAGTTTGGTCAGAGTGCCAGTTAAGCATTGTCTTGCCCCTGGAAGGAAATCAGGCAGCCGTGCTGGTGATGAACAGCTCAGTGGCAATGAATTCTCTCCATGTCTGTTTACATCACGCTGGCTTTAGCTTTTCTTACTGCTTCCCCTGCTCTTTTGTGATGTATTGCTTTTTTGGACGCCTTAGTTTACTCTGGATCTGTCCTGTGCATCTGGGCTATTTTTCAACTGACTCACTTGCATGAACTTATGAAGGCAAATATGTGTTCAGTTACCTGTGTGAGGGATACCGTCTGACTACAGGCTGACAAATTATGCTCAGTTATGACTTAAGTGTTTATTCAATCCAGGACTTATTATCAACTCAGTCAGTGCTTTGGTAACAAAACTTTAGAAACGAGTTTGAGAGCCAGGTCGGTAGAGTGTTTTCTAATCCCTCTTAGTGGATAAAGCTATTTGGGAGCACACCAGGAGCTACAAAACATCTGTACAACATACAGATGGTGTTAAATAAAACACAAGGGTATGGAAAGAGATGCATCATCCTTGAGTGGTGCAGAAGAATTTCTTTCTAAACTGTGATGTGTTAAGTCCCCTCTTAGCTGAGAACAATAAATTTAGTTTGAATCGCCAATGGTCAATAGGCACACATACACCTGGATGGTGAAGGTTTATAGTATTGGCGTAAGATGTACATTCAGTGGAAAAGTCTAACATTTTGGGAAACCATTTGTTTTCAACCAAGCCAGACATGGAAGAGGATATTTGTGAAATGTAAAAATTACAGTTTATGGTTTTAGGAAGAGGTACTTGTTGCATCTTTAGTGTAGCTGTTCAGTGACAACACTCCACAGACTGGGCAAATTCTAGGAGGAGAGCTGCATTATGTGCGAGTGATTACCCTTTGTGGCCGTTGATCATGAAATGTCTCATTCCAAAATCCTTGTGTCATTTCTACATATCTATATCTACTCATCAAGATCAGATGCAATTATAGTATCCTCAAAGGGAAGGGAGTGACTCTTAAACATTCCTTTTCATTGAAATCAATTAAACAAATGTCAATTCTAAAATAAAATCTTAACTCCCAAGCATTCCTGATGTTTTTATTTTCCATATCTACCTTAGCATGAAGAACCCTGGATATGTGCGGGGAAGAGCATGCAGCAACTTTGACTTTAGAAACTTTTAGGAATTGAAATAACCAGACCCTCCAAGTCTCCCGTTGAGCAGTTCATTCTTAAACCACCAAACCAGACGTGTGGACACAGTGATATAATAAAGAGAGAAAAGGAAGTTGGGTTTTGGTTAGAATTGATAGGACCCATATGTGTCCCTCCACGTGCAGTTGTGGTTCTCAAACTGTATTTCATTTTTTTGTTTTTATGATCAGTTGTCGATTTTGCAAATACCCAGCTCATTCATGGTCATACGTTAATGCATGTTGTACAGTTGAGGGCCCTGTAACCTAGAACCTTGTATGGGGTGCAACATAGTAGCTCAAGTTCTCTGTTCATTGTTAATAAATTTTCATCTGCACCCATTTAACAGTGACATGAGAATGAGGCAGCTCATTCTGTAGGTTGTGAATGTTAAGCTTTGGAAAATAAGCCTCTATCTTCATGTCATGGTGTCAAGCCGTGCTCCTCAGGGTTAGTGTGCCCATAAAAATGACAACAGTAATCTGGAGAGACATGGTGGGCTTAAAGGCTCGTGGCTCCCTTTCCATGGAAACCTTCTCATTGACCTCCAAGTCTTAGGGGACAGCTCAGTGTAAGTCTAGTATTTAGTACTCACGAGAAACACCAGATGTACCAAAAGCGGCTAGCTAACTGACTGTGGCTGTGAGCGATTACATGTAGTTATGAACTGTCAGATAAGCTCTTTAAACCCATAGTTACTTAAGAAATAAACTTTTAAGAATCTGTTTAACAACCTTTGAGCCAGCCTTGAGTGTCATATCTCAATACAGTATTTCTGTTTCTGCTTGGTTCAAAATCAGTCCAGTATTGAGTAAAATCCGCACTTGCCGGTTGCCTCCTCTTTGCAAACATGCACATTCTCTCATTTCAACACGTATGGTTGTTTTTAATCATTACCTTTGACAACAGATGTCATGTATTTGTAGACCACCTATCCAGCACATACTGACAATGCTGTTTTGGCACATATTCCCCATGGAAACAGGGTAACAAAGTCTCAGTACCATGAGCACATGCAGACGCAGTGTCACAGTTTTGTAATCTAAGCTGCACTTGGGGCAGAAGTCACCTTGTCTGTTAGATCAACAATAACAAGCACTCCTTTCATGAGACAAGTCCTACTCTGTCCCACCACAGGGATCTTTCAGAGGCACCTGGGAATAGTCTTTCTTCCTTCCTGTGTGTTTTTCTCTTCCCTACAAATCATTCACTCACCACTCTGCTCAATATATTGAACTAGTTATTTTTAAATTCAGGGTTCATCATAGAAATGTTGAGTTAAAAATGTCTAGGACCAAGTAGTAAAGTAAGATGTTTATTGTGATACTGTTGGGAGTAACGTGTTAAGTTTTGGCATTGTTTGCCCCATAGAGTGCCAAGGGTCTTCAGAACAACAAGGATTCACGCATTCTGTGGACCAACGATGACCTTTTACTGACCACTGGCTTTGACATGGTGAGAAAACCTTAGGCTTTGCTTTCTAGGTGTGTTTTCAGCACCTTGCAGGGCTCTTGTTTTTCTAATGTGTGTAAAATGCATGTTCATATACAAATTTATTACATTTCTATACACCAGCTAAAACCAGTGTAACAGTCTGTTATTCTGTCTACCAGAGTTATATCACTGTGGCAAGGCTAAATAACAGAAACCCCTTTCTTTACACTATTTTATTAATTTATTCTAATGAATAAAGAAATTATAATGGTTTATCACTGCAACTTCTAAGATAAAAACACATATAAATATGTGACATAAAGATAGTTTTATACTTGTAAATCAGAGCTCTTACTCACTAGTTATCTACTTTGTAATCTGTGTCTGCAAGCTTTTGTGTCTGCTTCTGTTTATATACATTGTCTTCTGTTATTCTGTATAGATGCGCAGTCGGGAAGTGAGGCTTTGGGATAGCAGGAAGTTAAACTCTTCGGTCACCTCTATGTCACTTGGCACTTCCAGCGGGTAAGTACTGCATCGGTGTGCATCCACTGCACCTCCATAACTGAATGGCAGCTTTCCACTTTAATGTCAGTAAGAGTGAGAGGGATTGTCTGTTACAGTACAGAATGTAGTTATGTGTGATTTGATGTATGCAGGGCTACTGCACATTGTGAAGGGTTCTTGCGACTCCCTGTCTGGACGGGCATGCAGAACTCCCAGACTTATGACAGTGCCCCTGCACATTCCTGCTATTTCCCTGTTCAGAGCTGAGCCACACACAGAGACTACAAGTGTGTATGTGTTTGCTCTGCATCTTACTGTCCATAACCAGTGTGAAGGGTCATGCAACAGCAGTCGATACATTGACACTTCTCCCTTCAGCTCACCACTTGTCATTTCTGCTCCTGACCTCCTCCAGTTGCTGTGTTTGTTTTTCCAAACACAGCTGTTGAGGACAAGAGTGAGTGAGAGCGTGGCCAGGCTCCGGAGAGGAGAGGAGTGGAAGGGTGGGAGAAGAAAGGAAACAGAGAGAGTGGGAGTGAAGACTCCTTTGTCAGATCCAGCTCATGCATTTTAGTGCTATTATAAACAGGTTGGCAGGCCAAGTCATTCCAAACTAGAGCTGACCGTACTTTCTCAGGTCATACAGCACACTGCTCTGTGTATTAGACACATTTATTATTATTGTTACTTTAAAACGGCCATGAGGCAGCAGCAGAGAGCTCCTAGAAAGAGACCTGTGTTTATTCTGCTTTTTGTTTGGTATTACTATGGCAGCATTCTGTTTGTTTTTTGGCAAAGGCATTTTAGGTTCAGAGAGTGTGAAGATGCAGATTTATGTAAGTAGGGTGAACAGTTTTAGTATCATAAGACTATTAAAAGAAAACTGTCTAAGGAATGTCACTGTTTGATTGTTTCTTTTGGAATTCTGTCAAAATTCCCAGTCATTCAGGTCATGTTTATTCCAAAGGTGCTGTTCTGTGGCAACTGGACTTGCTTTAGGTTCTTGAAGGCGTTTCCGCCTCTCATCCGAAAGCCTTGATGAGTTTTGACTGAACGGCTGGCATAGCAGACTTATCCTTTTGGAATCAATGTGTGTGAGAGAGACATGTAGGAGTTGAAACAGCAAGGTCCTAAACAACAACCTCCACTTCTACCCCTCCCTCTGCCCTTGTGCTTGCCACTCATCTCCATTTCCTCCACTTCCTCTTTCATTTCAGTGAGACAAATAGTTGCAGATCTCAGAGCCTCTTTGCAATTCATTGTTTGGTGCCAGTATACATTTCATGGACATGGGGGATATCTGATGCCACAGATGCAAAATTTTTACTTCCCTTTGCCAAGACAAATATGTCTTTATTATAGTTATTCATGCATATCTGGGAAAAATCCCTCCTATGCTCTTTCCAAACAGCGCAACAGGAACTGCATCTCTGCTGAAAACCACAAATGACTTGTTAATTAGTTAATTTTATTGAAAGGTTTGTTCCCGTTGTGTCTGCTTGTAGACAGAGGAATGTTAAAGTTTACTAAAGTTAGTTTTACTTACTGAAGTCTGTAGCTGCTTTTTTTGCGAGTGTGGTGCGCCCATAGAGAATGAGAGTGTGAGGATTTCTACCTTTTTTACCTTCCTCCTCATCTGGGGGCAAGCTGTTAAGCATTCCTAATGCTTCCTTACTCAACCAGACTGTGGTAATACATGGTTGAAGTCTGTCCACATTTTCTTCATTTAACAGAAGAGGTCACCTTGCATTTGTTAAATTCATCAAATTAGGTTTGATTTTGAGAAATTTTTTTTTAATTTCCTGCATTTTTATGCAAATTAATTTGAAAGAATGTAATTTTCCCCTGGATGCAATTGTAATGGTGTATTCGGATCAATTGCAATATGTCCCGCATTAAATCACCTCAGTAGTGCTATTATGTGACATGATACTGTGTCAGAGTGTCCACTACAACCCCTCCTGATGCTGCAGACCAACACTGATATAAAACAGGTAGACAAGTAAATGACAGATGAGACCTATTCTTTCTTTTTCTTCTCATTCTCTCACATCTTCTTCACCATAGTATTCATCCTTTTCTCTCTTGATGTTTCTCTTTCCTTGAGTGCTTTCTGTTGAGCCTCAAAACCAACTCTTAAAATTTCCCAAATGCTTGTGGTTTGTCTTAAATAGGCCTGTTCTTGACACTTTGTGTTTAATAGCAGTTTACATGTAATATCCTACCCCACACTTCCTTTTTTGTTCTCTTTCTAAATGTAGCTGCAGCTAGGGATTTTTACCCAAGCTGCTGCTCCAGGCCGAGCCTCTCGTCTTTTTTTATTTAATGTCAGATAGAGAAGGAGAGTATCCAGGTCACTGTCAACAACAAGTACAGTAAAGCTTCGGGACTTAAACTCAAAATATAATCACCACTTCCTATTTGGTTATATCTAACACCAGCCAGACACTTTTTAAAGATAAATAACACCAAGTCATAGTCTGCAATCAGTAACCGCTGATAACCGAAGATAGGGCTGGCCTGTTTCTAGCTAATGGGCAAGGTCAGAATGTTCTTTATTATTGACTGTTCACTCAGATTTGCTGTATCTTTTTAAGTGTTTTCTAACTTAGCTGAGGGGTAGAGACTTTTGTCTGGGCCTTCAAGTAGTGCTAGACACAGTTTAATCAGTATCTCATTTTGCAGTGTAGCTTCTTAGACAAAGGCACCATACTTTGCGGCAATACAGCTTGTTCCCATTCTGTCCTCAAGGTCCTCCTGGCCTTCAACATTTTAATTCTTTGTTTTGAGTTTGTTATCATGGCTGATTTTCTATGGGTAATTTTGTCTTCATTTGCCATTGTTTGAGTGTATTTTTCTGCTATGAAAAAGACAAAATGAAAATAATCAAAAGGAGACCTTACTTCCACTTTTTTCTGCAGTTGATAGGTTTCAGCACATCTAGCTAAGGAAGCTTAAAGTCAAACAATCATAGTGGGGCATTTCCTTTCTGTCATTTCTGGCCTGAGGTGCACATAAATATACTTTTTTTCTTGTGTCTTGCCTGTTTTTAATTTAAAGGGCTGTAGTAAACATGGTGTGTAATTGGAGCAATGAGCTTGGTTGTATCAGTTTATCTCTGCTTGTCCACAACTTTCAGTAGGACTGTTTTTTTGTGTTGTGATATAAAGAGGCCCAGGAGCAAGAGCCAGTAAAAATGTGGTTTTGAGTGGAATATAATTTTAGATGGAGAATGATGTATGGAAAAAGTTAAATTTTTACTTGTGTTTGAAATGGACACTTTAACTGTGTAGAGGCAGCTATTACCTCAGACCTGTTTTCCATACAAGCTGCATATCTGGACATTGGACAACAGCATGGATCTTTGTGTACCACTGTCTTCCTCATACCCTTTGCTCTATAAACCAGAATTGTAATAATGACTTTAATTGAGCCTCTAAGCCAACTGCAATCAGTGAACTTTACAACTGGGCACAATTACAACCAGCTTGCCGTGAAAATGCTTGAGACATCATGATAATTATATGTACTCCTCCGCTTTAGCAGCTAACCGTTAACACAAGTCGCAGCACAAGCAAAGCCGTGCTCGTGTAGTAACTTGTTGTGGTGTAACAGAACTGACAGTTGGTTTGTCGAGGGTCACTTGGTTAAGATTCTGGATGATGAAACTGTAACTGCCAGAGAAACGCTGGATTCAACCCTAAACCCTGTAATTGTCCTCAGTCATTACCCATGTTCTGCTCCACTCAAGCTAGTGAACGCATTCAAGTGAGCACATGTACACGTTTACACACTTGCATCTTCTATTACTTCTCATCTTGGCGTACCTCTTGTGTCTTTCTTCTGGCATGAGGCTGATTAAAACAGATCACTCTGACCTGGAGTCACCGGTATCCAGCCTGCCGATTGGAGAAGACATAAACCATGTCCCCACAGAGTTGACCCCACTGTTTTCTCAACTCAGTCACGGGTTACATAAAGAACTCGCCCTCTGAGGCAGGCAATGCTGACAGATTGTGCTGTTAGCTGAGTGAGGTTTTGCGGTGGACGGATGGGAGTATCCCAGGTGTGATGCACACACACACACACACCCTCGGTTGACTCTCCACAATCTATATATGTGTGTTTTTCTACAAGGGTCGTGTCGGGGAGCAGAGCCCAGCCATTGGGTGTAATTGAGCCAAACTCCCTTTAATCAGATGGATTGAGAAGAGGCCTGTGTCCCAGAAGGGAACCAGCCTTATACAGAACAGTTCCCCCTTTCTCCCTCCCCAGACCAGGCACTCTGAAATCAGTCCCAGATGAAGGCTTTTCTGTGGGGATTAGGTGCAGCTGGAGCACTGCTAACCAAACCCGACCAAAAAAAAAAAAAAGCCACAGAATGTTTGAATGATATTGTTCCTTTTTAAAGGTTCACTTTTTAAGACTAAATGGAGCATTGTTGTTTAGGTCCAGTTAAAAATGTGAGGGAAATGCAAAACTACAAGCTACATTTGATCCTCAGGGTCAAGTTGACAGTTCAGCTGCTGCATGCCTGCAGTACGGCCTTGGGGGGTGGTGTAGGGTACAGATGTGACCGCACATGCTCTGTCAAAGAACCTGAACTCTGCTTTCTGACAGTTGAAACGTGGTGTCTGGAATCTGTTAGTCATTTGGGGTTTCAGTTTGTCATTCAGTGGAGGGGGGGGCTTGACCAGGAAAAAAGGATGAAAACTAAAGAGGGAGTTCTGAAATCCCCTCTTATATTTTTTTTAAAATATTGTCTTGCTTAGCTTTCATTGGCTTTTAATGGAAGTGCATGTGGCAGTCCCAAACCCTATTTTACACTATATCACCTCATATAGTATCCCTTTTCAATCCCTGTGAACTACTAATCAGTAAAAAAATATCCATTCATGAATCCTTTCTTTATCCTTATGTGGACACCTATTGTACTTTGTCTGCTACCTTTGGTCTTTCCACTCTCTTCTGATTTTTCTTCTTGCTCTCTGTTCTACTCAGATGAAATGGAAGTGGGATATAACCTTTTGAAGATACTGGTGTCTGGAATTCTAATTACTTTTTTTTTAGAGCAAAGTCTAATCGAGCCTTGCAGAACTGGTAAAAACACATGGAAGTATGTGGCATGTTTGGCAGGGAGCATTTAATATAATTCACAGAGGGTTTTGATTTCATCCCGCAGGTATGTGCTTAGCACTCCAGGGATCAGAAGGACCCTTTTTGTGTGAACTTGCAGAAGGAAAAATAAAGTCTCTCCCTCCCACCTTCAGCTACCTCCTTCCTTCCTACCTCCCTCCTCTATTTTTTCCTTTTACCTTTACTTTTCTTTATTTTCTTGTATAGTTTAAGTTATAATTTCATGCTGACTAAACTGGAGATGATTTGTCAAAGGAGTCTGTTCTGCATTATGTGGCAGTTGAGAATGCCTTAATGCTATTTAGTAAATTGCACAAATGACTGAAAACTGGAAGGATTTTTCTGGGAGAGTGTCAGACTTCACTTTCCATCCGTTACAAAAAACAGCTGAAGAGTTGCACTTGTAACTGTTTTGCTTTTCTTCAACATCTGGATTTTTTTTTCCTTTTAATAAAAAGGCTCTGGCAATAACACTTGGGATCTTTGGTGCACCAAAGACTTCCCAAGTGCATTTCAGCACTTTTCTCTCTACTCTGTGGGTTAGATATCCAGTAGCTGAGTGTCTGATAGAGATGTGAGGAGGCTGGATTGGCAGAGGACACAGGGCTAAAGTGGAACCAGTACAAGCCATTATTCACAACACATGGATGCAATGCAAGGGGATGAACAAATACACTGCTATTAAGTGTCACCTCAAGGGGATAGTATTTGTGGAGTAGCTACAATGGCAGGTTCATAGAGGGTTTTCACAAGGTTAAGTTAATGCTGCACTTTGCTGTATTATTATCCAGTTATCTTTATCCTTGTTTCCAAAATCAATTTTTTCAGGTTTTATTTATATAGCCCAATGTCATGAATTACAAATTTGCCTTAAGGGGCTCTCCAATTCATATAACAAGCCTTCTGGTATGTGTATTTAATTTTTTTTTTGCTTTAGGTTTTCTTTAGTGTGTATTTTTAATGTAATATATCTGCCATATCTTACTGTTTTTATTTTAATGCATTAATATATACTCCCTTATTCGTCGTCCTCCAACTCTCTTTCAACGCATTCATATGTTTTATAAGACTCATGATTGTCCCTTTCACGAGAATCAGGAACTTCAGCACAGCAGAGCTGCTGTTTTTAAATCATGCTTGGTTTCTGGACGTCAGTCACCTTCTGGATGGCTGCCACCGCTCTCTGCTGTGGTAGAAAGAACAATTTGAGTGATGGAGGGAAGTGTGTTTCCCATTAGTAGATGGTTTCCTCTACCCTACACCCCTCCCATCCTTGCCCTGCAGCCTCGTGCCTCTGGGACTGCTGCAGATTGGCAACCTCTCACTGGCGCTTTAGACCAATGGAGGTACAGTGGGATAAACTTAACTTATCACAATGACCTTAAAACATTCTACACTCTATATTCCATTGCTATACAACAACACTTCACTTTTAAATAATTGCTGTGGCTGTGTGTTTAGAATCAGTATCTTTCTACACAATAATACGCTATACACTAATCAGGCATAACATTAAGACCTTTTTTTTCTGAATTAATGTAGTGACCTGACCAAAACACCACCTTCATTACGATTTATAGAGACATATTCCTTAGGTTACTACTTTGACTGTCTTTGTGATTTCTGCGCTTTAATTATTCTGGCACAGTTTGATCTCTCATCTGTCCACTACTCATTGCTCCAGTATTTATACTTTTCCTCCAGTGGCTCTAGTGCAAATATCACACCTATAACAGGTTAAACTTTAATTGTTTAAATACCACTTGCATTGATATATTGTATGATGAAACAGAACACGCCTGCTCAAAAAACATTTGATCAGACAGTTATCCTGTTTGTTAATTTAGTCCTTCTAAAGCCAAAACTTGGCACTTGAACAACATAGTCATTGTTTCATTTACGATCCAGCCAAATAACATGTGCCACTGTCCAAATACATACAACCAGTCATTATTGCCAATAGTGATGTCAAAGCTGTCATATGTCAGCCAGCATTTCCCATGTGTAAATGCTCTGTGCAGTATCAGCACTACACTCATCCACATCTGGCTTTATAACAAATCCAGCTTTTCTTTTTTTGAAGTGAGTTTGACTGAGCAGCCTTTTTTTTTAATCATTTAATAGAAAGAACAGCCTAGGTGGATTGTCTGCTCATTGTATTCTCTTTTATGATCATGTTTCCATGATAGAAACCAGTAATCCTGGACCTGTCAGTGGCAGGTCTAAATGTCTAAAAGGGAAACTCAAGAAAACAGAAGGAAATTCTTTATTATAAGAGGTTCTCTGATTGGTTGATGGCAGGCGAGCAACATATGCTCATGCTGATGTCACGTCTCATTTGGGCCGTTTTCATATATGCCAAAACTGTGGAAACGTCATTGTCAATGAGGCAGGAGTAATATGACAAACTTGGTTTAATAAGAAAAGTCCTGAGGTATGCTGCTGTTTGTCTGCTTTGACTTCATTGCTGATGATTTGTTGCTGTTATCAGTGTGTTGATACACCTGAGACTAATGCATGTTGATGGGTATGATGTGCACATATCTACTGTTATGTGTGCTTCTATACAGCATGTGCTTATACCTGTGTGAATAGTAGGTGAATTACTGAATGGCATTACACTTCACTAGTGTCTACGGAAATGTGAAAGGGCAACAAAAATTGCTCTGCACCTGCATGGGCTCCATGATTTGCTGCCCAAGGTTATGTGTATGCACATCTGTGCAAGTTCAGTTGGCCTAAGCACATTAAAAAAGAGAGTAGAGTAGGTGGTTTTAGCCAGGAAATAGTTTCTTCATTGTGCAAAGGAAGTTGGAGTGGGAGAAGAGAAGAAAAGGTGGAGGACACTCAGGGCGGACACTGATTGACCTTAACTCTGTATGCTCTTGAAGAAACCTTTGTAGGCTTTTCTACTTTAATATACCCTAAGAGTCCTCTGTATGTGGCCAGCTGACATTATTTCAGCAAGGTCAATTAGTCAGACTGCCATTGTATTAGTGCTTTGTGTAAGGCTCAGGGCTGGGGGGGAGCAGGGGATTGAAGAGTTGGCGATAAGCGGGAGGTAGAGCCGTCTTTTGTGCAGAACTGTTTCCTCTGGCAACAAAAGATGATGAGGGAAGCAGACTTTAAGTCATCCTTAGTTCTAGCAGTGCAAGACAAATTTAGCATATTAATCTGCCATTTCAAATTTCTTTACCAGGTGTTAAATGGTGGTGTCAGGTTGAAAATAGCATTGCGTCATTGTTGACTGCAAACAGACCAGTTGTGAAAGGTGCTTTGCTGTTGGTTGCCGTCTTCCATAACATTTGTAGAGTTTGTCACACGTAGCTCGCATCGTGAAAGTTAATGTTGAAAGTGTGAGTGTGTGTTGAGGGTGTGTGGGGCACAGGTGTCTTTCACACAGCCATCCAACCATGAGCTAGAGGGGCTGCATTCCTACTAGCAAGCCGGATCGGTCAGTCACACTACAAACACTAATTCTCATAGAGCATGAAGTGCTGTCATACAAACAGACATGCCTGGACAAATCCTCCATATTTTTCATTTATGTATGTCTTTTCAGAACACGCAGACTTTCACCAAACAGTATTCAGATGCACTCAACAGGATTTGACAGATGTGTGACATGGACTTAATCAGCCATATCTTTCTTTAGTCATGCATTCAAGCATAGCATAGGTGATACGCTAACAAGATACACTTTAAAACAAACTGTATGAATTCTGCTTCTTTGTTTTTCTTTCTTTTCATTTTCAATTTAGTTGTCATTTTTAGGTTTAAACTGGCTTTACTGCCTAACTGTAGTGACTACTAACAATATATTGTCACTGTCATTTGTTGGTCAGACCAGCATAATCACTAAAGGAACCTAGTTTTCATTTTCCAAACCAGGAACACATATTTTGCAATTAAAAAACTTTTTCTATTCCTGCCCAGTTTTGTACCTGCATGTCTACTATACCCTGCTGCTTTCCTTTGCAGTACATTTCTTTATATGCCAGCTGAGTGGAATGGGCCATGGAGCGAGGGTGAAAGAGCAACTTCTTCACAAAGCACCTTATACAAACATGTTTAATGAAAAGACCAGCCCAGAGAAAATGAGGCCCAACTGAAGGGAAATATTTAAAGGGCTTCTTGTTCCATAGAGGCCAAAGAGACAAAGTTGGTGAGCCGCTGGGCTTTTTACTCTGACCTGCCTGGGTGGTGTTTTTGTGGAACAGTCCTTTCATTGCCACTGGACTAAAACAGCACAATTATTGATGGGCGAATGTTGATAGAAACTTATACACACGTGCTGGTTAGGTGGGCTATATTATTCTCAACTGTTCTTCACACATCCTGGCCATCATGGTCCATCCACGGTCCACTGGTACTCTGAAGCTGTGGGGACTCAGCTGTGATCTGGCAGACAGAGCACAAGTTAACTACTGTGCAATCTACAACAGAGGCATATATACACACTGTAAATCCGGTCTTTCGTGTCTTCGAAGCTTTTTTTTTAAATGCCCCAAACCACTCTTTTGTTAAGATATTGTTCTAGAGCACTGTCTCTCCTCATTCTGGGTTAGTGTTGGCCTCATCTCATCTTTTTATTTTTCACTCCCAGACTTTCTTCTTTGTCTCGTTTTATTCATCTGAATTGTTTACAGTCGGTTTTGCTTATAAACAAGAATGGAATAAAAAAAAATAGAATAGAATTGTCAAACTCTATTACTCTGTAGCGGAGGCATGACTGCATGTGCGTACCGGCATGATGAAACTATGTATGTAAGAATTAGCATAAGCATGATTTTAAATATACTGTATAAAATAGCATATTTCTATATGGAAAACATTTACAAGGGCACTGTAGTATATCATTCTCAATTAAAATTAAATATTTTTTCTTTTTGTGCAAGTGGTATGTTTGCTCTGTCAAGGCTGTGTAATTCACCATCATGCTTTCCATTTTCTTTTTAACAGAAAGCCTTTGTGTCCTCATTGTTTCCCTCATTTAAATACAATGCCACACTCATTCCACCTTTGCTGTTGTACTCATTTTTTGTTCCCTTAACTTCACTCTGTATGTTGACCATAATTGAGAAAGAGGTGTGAGACACTGAAACTGGAATGGAGCGCCCCTGGCTGCTAACCACATGCTGCAAAAACCAAGATTGTTAAAAAACGTACAGCCTTGGAATAGCACACACAAGCATTTCCAAACCTAAATCCACAGTGATTGGACCAGGTCCCATAAAAATAGATGGAAAGGATGGGATGCTTAGAGAGACAGACTGACACAAACTGGGACAGAATTAGAGAGATGAAGAAAATTATTTTTTGTGTTGGCTGCTGTGATGGAGTTGGCACCGAATGTTCTGCTCGTGACCTTTAGTGGGTTTGTGTAAATTATATCCCTTATGAGGGGAAAATATGCAGTGGTTGAACTGGAGAGACCCCCTCCTCCTCTCTTCATCCCCGTCTGCTCTTGTTTATTCTTTTATAGGAGTGCTCCATACATCTTTCCAACCACCATTATGTATTCCTCCCTATCTTGCACTCAATACTCATTCTTTTGTTTAACTTATTTCATTTTCCAGTTTGTCCATTCATCACCTTTACTTCCTTCATCTTAACTCTCTTCATCTTAACTTTATTTCAGCTTCCCCCTACTCCTCTCCATCTTCATTTAATTATATATTTTCTGCTATCCTTCTGCACGGAGGATACATTTTGCTTGTGGTTACTTGGAAAGTATGGGCTACATTAGTGAGGGGGTCTGGTGAATCGCTACCTTCTCTTAACCACAGTGGGCTCCAAGCAGCCTGATGCACACTTTCCCCTGGGATGAACCCATAGACTTGGGGTGACTACCAGCCACTGTACTCACACCCCTAGGCCAGAGCCTGGGCTGGCAGGCACCCATGCAGGCACGTGGCGTCAGCCTGCCCAGCGGGTGTCCCTGTTTATGTTTGTTTTGTGCGGTGGCTACTGTTTCACTATGCTGTAGTGACTGTAACACGATCCAGCAATATGCGCCGCCTTCTCTCCAAGAAATGCCCTCTCCGACCCTGGCCAAGCCCTGGACAGTTGTGGGCTGTAAGTGGCCTGTGGCATCCGTCATTCTAACTGGACCGGACAGAGGTCGGCTGTGCCCGTGGACCCACATACTAAAGAGCTTAGGCCATACTTAAAGTCACTTACTGGTGGTTTTGCATGTTTTAGCTCATGAAATACAAATTGTGTATACCTAAAATTACTACCTATCATTTACCAAAACATACCATAAATCTTAAGGCTGACTTGGTCAGCCTAGCAGGAAAAGACTTACAGAGACTTGCATCAGATTCCTAATCCCTGTGCAGATATCATTTAGTGCAATTAATTCTGCTGTATTATAAATGATTTGTTATCACTTTTTGGTAGTTCAGCTGCAGCAATCTAAAATATGAATGTTTGTTTTAGTAGAGTTTTGCTTGTTTCGTACCTCACTTGTAAGTCGCTTTGGACAAAAGCGTCTGCCAAATGACTAAATGTAAATGTAGTATGTTTGATAAAACAAAATGGATAACATTAAATGAAACAAAAACTTTTACAACAAAAATGTGAATGAACATTATCAAAGACAAGAGCACCAATGAGACAGTGACGCATAAAAAGCTTTTAACATTGTTTGTGTGTGTGTGTCTGTGTCTGTGTCTGTGTGTCTGTGTCTGTGTCTGTGTGTCTGTGTGTGCATGCATGCTTGTTCCTGACTGGTCAGGATATGTAAACCAGCTCCCTTATTACCAGACAACAGCCTGTACTCATTCACCAACTCACTACCAATCAGCACACAGACACTTGCAAATATCCAGACCTTCCCTGCAGGCAGGATTAGCAGATCAACATTTTGTGTGTTTGAGTGTAATGACTCGCTCTGAAACACACCCCCTCCTTTGCAGTGTTAATAACTGCGAGAAACAAACAGGTGTTTGTTGGCCAGAAGCTGACTGCCCATTTTGTAGGGTTAGAGTTTGCAGGCAGGGGTCAGAGGTCAGTTGACCTCAATCCTGTGGCAGCAAGATGTTCAACGTTTGTGTTTGAACTGCATGTGGATGTTTGGAGGAATTTGAATTAGTTTGACTGACGTTGGTATATGCATCGTATCGCATATTTATGCACTGAGTTGAGTAATTTGTTTAACAAATTTCTAGTCAGTTAATCCCTTAACCATCAGCTTTACTCTGCTGAGTAAAGAGCAACTATTTGTAATATGTAAAAACTCCTCACGAACGTTACACTGTATTATCTGACTCACTGAAACATGTGGAGATGAGTTCCTGTCCTGTAAGACATTTTGTCTGTCTACCACCGAGACGCCATGAGCACCTGTTGTAATGAAAAGGATTACAGGCACATAATCCGTGCCTATCACCACCTTCCACTCACCTCACTCACATGAACATACATACATTGTGCTCCAACTGAAATAATTTAAAGCCAACTTAAATAATATGCGGTATTCCACACCTGAGGGCCAATGTGTATATTTTATTGTTTGATATATGATGTGTTACTTTTTGAATTTCCTTTGGTAGAGCTAATAATCCAAGCAGATTTTTTTTTATTTACTTGCCCATACCCGTAATGTGCCCACCCACGTTACAACATAGCACAGCTCATCTTGAGATTAAACAGGAGCGCCATCCACAAACAATGTGGAATCTGCAAATGTGTATACACAGCATAGCTATGATGCATGTAGAGTTTGAAAGTTAGCACAGGATGTGTACACAGCAGCATTTGATGAATGGGTGCTGGTGTCTTAAGGGGAATGTATCAGAGCCCCGAAAGCTTGACCTTAGGCTTTGGCTGTCTTGTTCCTCATCAGAGCGGTGTTCTCAAGTTATAAATGTGTTTCTACTGTTGAGTTGGTGCTGCAGGATTTTTTAGTCTAAAACGTTGCTTGTGATGTCGTCTGGGAACACAAGAAATGGAAGAATAAAAAGAAGATTGGAGGGAGAAAGGGGAAAGAATGAATGATGGTTTTAAAGT
Organism: Helostoma temminkii; assembly: GCA_900302695.1. Classification (NCBI taxonomy): domain Eukaryota; kingdom Metazoa; phylum Chordata; class Actinopteri; order Anabantiformes; family Helostomatidae; genus Helostoma; species Helostoma temminkii. The sequence goes on along the minus strand of OMLM01004165.1, from coordinate 37,614 downwards.
CAAACTAGCCAACATGCTTGCCAGATCTTTCCTTGTCTGCTGAATAAAGGAATGTACAAGTGCATTATTGTTCACTTTCTTAATGTAGTTGTTCTTAATTTTTATGTTGTTTTCTCTCTAACATTTAGCTGTGGGTGCAATTTTATACCAGCATGGAGCTGCAGTTAAATTTGTAGACAGAAAATAATGTTTATAGCAATTCATTATTGCTTACTTTACCATGACATTATCTTTTCATAGCATTATCACAATCATGTATTCTTTATTTTAATCTTACTTGAAGTCTAATTCTTTGTGTGTGGATCCCCTATATTTCCTGTGCAGGCTCAGCAGAGGTCCTGCTGAACTGGGCAGATGATATAATGCAGTGAGAAATATTGTTTCAATCAGTGCTGGGGACTCTGCCGAGCACGCTGTGTCAAGTTGCATGAATGGCCCCTTGCAGTGACAAATGAGCACAAACAGTGACTTCATCAGGTCATACATCTGATTATTATTTTAAAAAGTTGCAGTGTCCAGTCATGGGACATTAAGAATTTATTTATTTTTTTCAAGCACGTAAAGAATAAAACTGCAATTTAGATTTTTTTTTTATTCTTCTCTGAAGCCTTTTTCTAGACTTGCAGAGATTCGGTCTAAAAGGATGCTTAATGAGAATGTCATAACTTCACTTTACTTGTGTTTACCTGCACTGTATATATTATTAACACCTCATTGTTTCTGTTACTAGGTTGCATGTAGTGGTCTCCCTGAGGGTAATAGTTAAAGCTGGAAAATGCTGGAAAAAGCTAAGCTATTGATAGCATGACAGTCGACCAATCAATAACAACTGTCTCGTCCCCAAGGGGCAGTTGTTTGCTTAGCACTACAGTAACATAAGACACACACAAAACAAGACCACAGTCAACATAAATTAGGAGAAATGCTTACACTTTCATCACTGTGTCCTCTAAATTCACCATAGTGATAGGAGAGGGTACAGAGTTTGACTCTGTTAGCTCTGGCTGGTGGCTAAAGACAGAACCTGAAGGCAGCACATGAAAGTCTGAATACAGGAGGTGGGACCTGTCACAACAGGATGAATTGTACTTTGCTAAGTAGCTGTTTTTATGGAGGTCAGACAAACTGCTTGATTGAGGTCCAATGATTTTACTACTAACTTCAACCAACTTGTTCAATTAACATTTTTGTTTAACACTGAGAGAGCCAAACCAACAAATAAAGGAAAATGTAAGGACGCTTTCAATGAGAGCTCTGTACAACAGTGTCATCAAAGTTCTTTCAGTCTGAAACATGTCCAGCCTTCGCAGCCTAAAATGACGATATTGACATCTTGCACAACATGTTTGTATTTTGCACAAGAGTCAGTTGTGGTCAACTATCGTGCCCAAGAAAGTGACATGGGTGGTTTTTCACACTTTTACTTTCTCAGAAGTTATGTTTATCACAGCAGTATCTGCAGTAAACTTTCATTGTAACCAGTCATAAATAGTAATAAAAAAAGATGACAGCTCACAGTGACTGTCACTTGTCTTTTTTGTTTCCGTTGTCTGGAGATAATTTTGCCCGGAAGTGTTGAGGTTTTAGGGTGCTGACAAACAAAGCGCTGTATGAAGCCTGAGGCTTGCCAGACACTAGTGTGGCAACTGTAACTGTTGGTGACAATTGCTGCAATTGAGTTTTAAAACTGCACTTTCCTCTGCTGAGTAGCTACTCTCTCAAGAACAGCTGCTCAGACCTTCACCTTTTCTCACGAGTTATTATTACAATACTGTAACTAGTTTTAAATCAGAAAAAGGACATGCAGAGAAATTGTGTTCCATCAGTAAAATGTGTGCGAGAGCTTGCATGGGTCATTTTAAAATAACTAGATATGATTACTTTAAATGTCTATTTGAGTTTTTAGCTTCATCTAAAAGTCTTATAGAGCTTAT
>OMLM01004165.1:8438-35660 GCA_900302695.1 Helostoma temminkii | reverse complement strand
ACTGTGCTAGCATTTCACCCTCCTGTATTATTTAGTGTCAAAGAGTTGAAGGGTGTTGACTGCACCCTATTGCCTCTCGTCAGTACATTCCCAAAGACGGATAAACCTTTCTGTGCATGCGGCCTTGCTTAGAACAACACCCCTTCCCTCCCTCTCCCCTCACATTTCATCATCACTCTCCCTCTTTAATTTAATCAAATCCTTTCCAACCTTTCTTTCTTCTTTTACAGCTGGCTGCATCATCACTCTCCATATCTGGTTTCCTCATTTATGCTGATATTCTGCTTTGAGTCTTTCCACACTTTGTGGTTATTCCTTAAATATTTTACTTTTATATACCTTCAATCCTTTCATATACACGACAAACAGAAATTATGTTAGTGTAGGAAATCTAACACTGTACTTTCCTCTTGTTATATTTTGGTAATATAATATATATATATTATATTATTTATTTAAAGTTATTTTTGGTATTAGTGAAATGTTTCCAAACACTAACATGAAACTGAAGAATAAAAAAAGGCCCTATGGGAGGCTGTATGGAACATGGCTTCTGGCTGCTGCCTTTTGGCTTAGTTCACATACCAGCCCTGCAAACAAATATATATTCCTGATTCACACCTACTGTACACCTACTGCCATATACATCTGTCAGTCTGTATTATCCATTTCCAGTGCAAACTGATATAGAAGGTCAGACTGCACTACACTCAGATAGATAGACCATGACTAGAAACAATGACAAAACTAGGACGGAAGAAAATATCTTCACTGAGGAAATCAAACTGCCATTTGTTTTTATATCTAATAATCCACTGAACAGTATGTGAAATGAATTGCATGTGTGCCTGCCATGTTGCCAAGAACTAACCAAAGTCAAAATTTTCCTTGTGCTTTCTTTTACTGTTTTTCTTTTGCTCTCACTTCTCATCTTTCCCCTCGTTGCTTTTTTGTCAGAGCAGCATCTGGGCCATCTGCTGGCACAGAATGGCAGCTGTATGGCATGAGAGGAACCAGTGGCACACCACCCTTCATCTGTTATTAGTGCTTTAGAAAGATTTAGAGGGAGGGAAGGTGGATTGTGGAGCAGCAGAGTTGGAGCTAGTACTGTAGGGAAACAAGCAGAGGGCCAAAACGTGGAGCCAGAGAACCAGGTTCCAAAAACAAAGTGGTGGTGTGTTTTTTTCTACTCACGTCTTCTCTTTTACTCACTGTTGCTCCAGTTCCTTTTTTAAAGATCAACACACTAGTTGACTAGTATATAACAACATCAGAGACCAAATGCAGATGTAAAATAATGAATATCCCTCTTCACAGACAAAAGTATGAGTAGTCATGGGATTACAAAACATTGTCATTATTAAGCAGTCAGCATTGTCTAATGCTTATGCCAATATAGCTTGTTTGCCTTCTTTTCTTTGTACATAATTATAAGTTGAATGCTTCATTTAGATTTTTGTGGAGTTTATTCATGCCCCCAGCTGCTAACTATAAATACTGAGGTTGGAGAGATTTGCTAGGTTACTGGTAGGTCAGCTCTGCTGTGTGGGCAGAAGAGCTGTTCGGAAAATCGAAAACTGTGAGGCAGAAAAAGGCACAAAAATTGATTTCAGTATAATGTTGAAATGTGCAGGTGAAACACACAGGCTACTTGCAGCCACATGACCTGTACTTGCTTGGCTGCCTTTTTGTAGCCCCAAATTTGGGAACAAATTAGCAACAAAAAATGAAGTGAAAGAGAAGCAGCAATCAGTGGAAAGAAAAAAAATTACTCAGAAGTAATTCCAAATGGATTTTTTTGGTTAATAATTGTGAAAGAAAGGTCCCTTGAAACTACAATAGGGGCCTTTGAGCAGTGTAGGCTGAGTTTGAGCGTCAAAGTTGGCTCCCATCCAGGGTCCAGGTTTCTCTTAAAGGCAGGGGAAGAAAAGAGAGACTGTTTTATGGAAGGAAAAGAGAGAAACATACACACACACTGCCTCTGTTCTTCCTTTTCTAATTCACGTACATGAACATTTGCAGATGCCTGACAGCAGAGGTGAACAGAAGCATGCGTTGACTCTTTCATGCAGAGGTATTATTTATCTGGTACCACCTAGGTGTCCTATCTGTCCTTCTACTTCAGTCTTTTCCAGTATGCACACATGTGCTCACAATAAAGTCCCATTCATAGCCTTTGCATTTTACATTTTTGTCAAATAAGATATATAAAATGAGCTCCTTTAAAACATTGTATGCAAATTTGTGGACATTAGATTAAATAACATTCCAAAATTCAGAGAAAGATGGACATTGAAACAGAAGAAGGACAAAGAAATTTGGCCTAGGCCTACACTGACCTTGAGGGAGTCTATTGTTTTGCCTGTTTTTTCCCTTTAGGAAGTTTGCTTTCTGTGAGCAAATTGATATAATAGCCTCTGCCTGACAGGAGTAGTGCTGTTTTATGTGTTTGGCTTGTTGGTGTGGGACATTGCACAACTGCTCCCGGCTATGGGCCAGTATATGCTTATGTTTATTTGTGCGTGTGTGCATGCATGCTGCACAAATCCCCTACCAGCATCCTACCTATAAAACACATGGGTGGTCAGCCTGTTTATTGTGTGGGTTTGCAAACAATGCACACCCATTAGGCTTTTACCAGTGAATCATTAATGGTTAAATCCACTTACTACCTGAACTTGAGTGTTTTCAGTAATCATTATTTCCATTTTGCCTCTAGCTCACTGCTGGTTAGGAAGAATTTCCTCTCTGTTATTGAAAGAACACAGGGTAAAGGTTTGTATTGGGTGATGATGGACTGTAAAAAGAATTTAAGACTTTTGTCGAGCTCGTACACATCTTGTTTTTGTTTTTACACATTTTTATTATTTGTATGCTTTAATTTGTTCTTGTATCCTCAGAGCTTGATCGGCTGCACTTTTTGTTTGCTGCTAATCAATGAATGTTAGCATGCTAACATGCTAACATTTATTAGCAAATACAAATACAACTTAAAGCTCTAGCAAGCTGTAAATTCACTCTGCTCTGAGGTCTGTGAGCATGTTAACATGCTGATGATGGCATTTAACTCAAACACAGTCTTTTCCTGTAGAGTATCTCAAATACTTCAGATTGACTATTTTTATTATCAGAATCTGATTAATTCAGTTGTCTATGAATGGAAAAGGTTATGTTCTATGGGCCTAAAAACACAGACGTATGAGGATCATCTGGGTAATTCAAGGGCTAAAATCCAGAAGAATCAGGATTTCTTTCTGATTATTTACCACTTTTCAACTTTCATAGGACCGAATGGGTGTTGTTTTCTGATCTGGTAACCATCTCCTATAATACATTCTCTGTTATTAATGCTGTAAATAGTAAAGAATGAATGAGTGTCATAGACTCGTATGAATGTCCATGTTGAGACTTGGCACTGTATGACTATTAAAAAGAATTTGCACAAATACCACACACATGCATTACTTGTTGGTGATTACAATATTCAGAAAAATTATACCTTTGTGTATACCTTTGTTCCCTTTTTCTTTCCTGGACTCCCCCTCCTGTAATATCACCCCTCACTCTGTTGAGTGATGGCTTTAAAAAAAGAAAGGAAGTTAATGACAAACAAATTCCCTTCTTGCCTGTCGGTGTGATCCTGCGTCTTACTGTAGGAAGGTGGAAACTCCAAAAAAGACAACTTGGTCTAGTATAGTTTTGGATATTCATTTAATGATAATGTCACTTTTTCAATTTGTACAAATAAGTTCACTGAATTAAAAATGACCAACGACGACAAAGAGCTTCCCAAAATAAACAGGGAAAAATAACAATGACATTGAAAATACTTCAATGTACTCTAATTTGCAGACAAATATTCCAGTTGCATTGCTTGAATGTTTTTGTGTAGGCTAAGGCAATATGTTAGCATGGATCTGTAAATTGTGCTTTGGAAATACTGTAGGTAATTTTAGACATTCACTTATGGTTAATTTGTGTGTTTGCCTAGGTATAGTTGCTTGGGTGTTAATGTACTCTAGGCATGAGGGCTCATAGAGGAGGGTAACTTTGTGTCTGCTGTTCTTTACACAGGACAGAACATGTACTTGCATTATCACTGAACATGACAAACACACACACACACACACACACACACACACACACACACACAGTCCATGTTTGTCCCATATTCACAGATTATCCACTTTGCTAATGTTGTTGTCTGGTTAGGTGCAAGTGAGCAAAACTGGAAACTTCCTTGCTATGGAGAAATTGCGCATAGCATTAAGCAGAGCAGTTTTTACTCGTGACAAGCACAATACAGATGCACTATTTGTTTTGCTTGTCAGCCAGGCCAAGTAACATGTTGTACAGAATTGTGGTTTAAATATGAAAGAGATTCCTTTACAGGAAATATTAAGAATAAATAAAGTCTCTGAAGTTTTCTTTTACTGTGGTGTAATCTTATGAGTGTTTACTATAATTAAGCTCTGGCTGGAACTCAGCATTGAAACAGAAGGGTTTCAGTCAACTGTTTCTCTCTGTACCTTGTGTAATCCAGTTTACCTTCTCAATGTAAAGCTTCATGGGGGCTTCAGAATAAAGAAAGGGGATTTAGTCTCAAGTCTGTTCAGACTCACATATGCTTAGACTGTCTGACATTCTGGGGGCAAAGTCCTTTGATTGACTTTGCTGGTACCAAGTAAGTTTTAATCTTCAAAGATTTTAATCTGCTGTTTTGTCTGTTAGTCACAAGAGGTGGGGGTGAATGGTAAAAAGGGCTGTTAACAGTCACATGTCACATGTTGCACAATAAAAGATATCATAAAAACACAGGTATAAAAAAACATACATACAAAACAAACAAAAAAATCACAAGGGTTTTAGAGCCATATAAAGTAATACTAGCATATTCTCTTCACAACTTCATTTAGTGTCTGAAAGGTCATTCACAGCATGCACTGATCCCTTTGGGATAGTGCAGAGAAGTTGCAACATGAAGCAAAAACAATTCCTGTTAGTGTTTTGTTTGGGAAAAGGCAGTACAACCCCATTTCAGTGCACACTTCTTTATAAAAAAATAAAGGAGGGCATGAGGCTATTATGTCCTTTAAACTCAAGCTTCAGCCAATGACAACACACCGTCAATCCCAGGGTCATAGCATGGCAACTCAGAAGCTTCTAGTCCAGCAGTTTCAATGCTTTTGAGTCCAAAACCATTTTTTCTGAAGTAGTTTAATGTCTACATAGACAATGGATGGGAACAAGTTATATATATGTCCAATTTCTCCTTTGCTAGTTGACTGGTTGATGCTGTGTCCTCCACTTTCACAACAGCAGTTGCAGCTGCCTGTATTTCATCAGTGGGGAAAAGCAGAGCTGAAGAATTAAAGTCCTCTTTTACATCTGAGTAGTCAAAGCCAGGTGTCAAAAGTAGGAAGGTTTGTGCGAAGACATATTGTTATTTGATGTACAGTGATCCTGCAGTAGCAACACCTCATATTCCAGATTGCCATTCTGAACTGCAGGTTCTCGGATTATAAGTTGGGGCTGTTTTGGGGGCAGTGCCCCATTGTCCAAGCCAGCCTTAACTCCATCCAGCTCTAGCTGGGAAGCCTCACAATCTAAGTCCAAGTGGCCCTTGGCCCTCTTCCTGCGAAGAAAGCATACTACTCCCACAACTATTGCTATCAATACCAACAGCAGCAAGATGGCAACTGCAGGTGCCAGCATAGTGGTCAGTCTCCGGTCAGATCTCGGATAATTGATCATTTTCCTTTCAGCGGGCGTATGTGCCTCAGTGCAGACAGTGTCTGTGCCACTAGGGGAACCTAATGGACTTGCACATACAGTGTAGGTGGAGTTAGGATTCAGGCCTCTTAGACTATACTCTGGGAAGGATGATGGCAAACTGATTTGCATTGGCCTGCGGTCTGGCCCAGAGAGATTGCGATAGGTTAGCCGAATTCCACGAATGTAAGGCCGCATTTCAAAGTATCGGTGGAGATCCAGCAGGATTGAGGTTGAAGTTACTTGACGTGAGGTGATGGCTGGTGCATCTGTAGTAACTGTTGCAATGGGAATTTCAGAGTCAGGTGGTGAAGGTGGATTTTGGACTTCACAATACATGCCAGAAGTGCCATGTGGACAGCTGCATTCTACCTGACCATCCTGAGCCAAATGACAAGTACCCCCATTCAGACATGTGTGAGAGGGACAGAATGGGTCCATGATGCTGCTACTGGGAGATGCAGGGACAGGGACCAAGGCAAGGTCATCATCATCATCTTTCCTGTCTGGGACGTCACTGGCAGGAACCGGAATAGATCTAGTCGTACTGGGTAGGGTAGTGACAGGTGCAGGCAAGGTAGTAGTAGTTCTGACGGTACTAGTGGTGACTGTAGTTGTGGTAGGACAGCCAAAATCCCTGTGGTCTAGTCTTTCCAGTACCTTTCCAGCATTTATAGGTGGAAAATGGCAACGTGTCTCTTCTGTTCTTTCCAGGGTGATGCTCTGGGCTCTGAGCCATCTTGGGAACCACGCTAAGGTGCAGAGGCAATTAAATGGATTCTCTGCAACTTTGAGCTTTTTAAGGTGGGGGAAAAGCTGGGAGAATTCTTCAGGAAGCCCCTGCAAACTGAGGTTGCTAATGTCCAACTCCTGCATCTCTCTAAGGTTCTGCAGGTCCTCAACCTTAAGAGGACCCATTGGGTTCTTAGCCAGGCTGAGATGAATCAGGCCATGGGTCTCTTTTAGCACTGGGGGGAAGGACATAAGTTGGTTTTCTGAGATGTCCAGTTCGTGAAGGTTTTTGAGACTACCTATGAGTTCCTTATTCAGGCTGGTGAGCCCTACACCACCCAATTTGAGTGACTCCAGGTTTGGTGTCTGGAGGTCTGAAGGACCCAAGGTGGAAAAGACATTAAAGCGAAGGTCCAGCAACAGCAGTCGGGGCATTGTGAGAGCAGGCAGGGATGTCAACTGGTTACCTTGTAGTTTGAGTTCCAACAGGTGCTCTAAGCCATTAAAGGCTGCAGGGTGGATGGTGTTGATTAAATTACTATACAAATAAAGGCGCTCAAGAAGTACCATACCCTGGAAGCATTCCTCTGAAATTTGGGTGATCTGATTAGATGACAAATCAAGGTTTCTCAAAGAGGTCAAAGGTTCAAACACCCTATCTGGAAGTTTAGTCAGTTTATTTTGACTGAGATCCAGCATGTCCAAGTTGGCCATGCCATCAAAGTCTTCAGTTGCCAGGGCCTCAATGCCATTGGCAAAGAGATAGAGGCTTTTTGTGGATTGAGGCACTCCCTTGGGAATGGTAGAGGAGCGTCTCTGGAAACATAAGATGGATTCTGGAGTGGAACAGGAGCAATCCTTTGGGCAGTCGCTGGACAAGATGCCATCTGGCAGGATGAGGAGGAGCAGAAAGGGCCTCAGTCTCACAAGAAAGACTGCCATGGTGCAGGCTCTTTCTTTCTTCATGATCAGCCTAAACCAAGAGAACATATACACTGTCAATATCCTGCATGAACATTCAGAAAAATTTACAGTACATGCTGACAGAGTAGTATATATGATATTTCTGGCCTCTACCTGTGAAGACTAGTTTCCCGACCAGCCTAGTTTAGGTGTTGATTCAGTGTCTAGTTCTTTAATGCTTTAATGTTTCTTTTTTGGGTGAGATTAGTATCAAAGCTTTAACAATACAAAGCCAGTGATCAAAGGCAGTCTTTTGTCTCAAACGACAGGGCTAGAGCTGTGCCCTCATGCTTTTAAGGGTCTTTTCTGGAGAAAAGTGGACATACTGGGTTTCTGTCATGCTTTTCTGGTTAAAGCAGTGCCACATTCTCCATGCAACAATTTATCTAATAGATAGTATTGTGGGATGCCAAAACCAAACTACTATAGAGCACACACTCTTTTGTACTAGTCAGCGTACACTTAACTGTTTTCTGTATGTTTATGACAGACTCCATAGCCCATATAACACAGACAAAACAGTAAAAAACAAATTCAACTTATTTAGTTTGTGAGAGGCTGCATTAAAGGGAAAACAGAATAAATTTTGTCTATCAATAGCCACTGAGCCAGTGAAATACTTCACACACTGATTAGCTGTTTTCATATAGTCATAGTATATTAGCTTTGTGTGGTTGTGATGTCTGTGATACTGCATGTGGCCATTCATATGAGGATGATATGCTTCTGTCATTTTAACTCAACTTAAAGCCTGAGGCTGTTTCCCTAGCTATGGATGTATAAATAGCACACACTTTCTGAAGTGGAGATAAAGAAGTAGTTGCCAACAAGTATCTGTGTGCCAGTTAATTAATCCCTGATATTGAGTGAGACTGACTTGTTGAAATAGGCATCATCTCAATCTGAAACTGAAATGTCTCTTATTTAGATAATTATTTGTCTTATCCTTTTTTACTTTTAAAGTATTGCAACAAACACTTTTTTTCTTAAATTAAAAAGAAACTAACACCAGAAATGTCAAATAAATTGCACTGAACATTTTGTTCTTTTTCTCTGTTACAGCTAATCTGTTTCTATGTTACAGCTTATGTATTAAATACGCAGAAGGTCACTGAAGCATGTTGGGAAATGCGTATTTTTTAAGGATTTAAGTGTTTCTGTATCTTTATGTGTCAGTGCCACTGAAATGAACTAAAGCCAATAACTGCCTACTCAAATAATTTATCCTTTTTGAAACCCATCCACTACTCTTTCCATTCTTTACAAAAAAACTTTCTTTCAAATGTCAGAACTTGGAATGAAGATCAAGGGTTTTGGGGAGGGAGCAGAGAGACTAAGGAAGGACCAGTATCATCTCATCTCATCACGCCATAGCTATGGCATTTATTTTCCTTCTCTTTCAGCATACTTCTTTCCGCTCTTCGAAATCCACTCCTTGAAACTGCAGCCTCCTTGGAAAGATTCCCTGATCTCTTATATTTCGTTCTCCACTGTAAGTAATCATGGCATTCACTTGAGCCCCAATACCAAGATATTATGCGTATTATTATCCTTTTTCATACACAGCAGAAATGTTATCCCTCAGCCAGACCAATAAATGACCTTACTCAAACCGCAAGGCTTGATTGAACAAAGCAGCTAGCTACTTTTCAAACTCAGCACCTGCAAACAACACTGAAAAAGCAGCAAAACTTTAAAAGCCATGCAGAGAAGTGTAACACACTTAACATTGCAATTATTAACGTGCTGATAACATAGGAGGGTCATACTTCAGTTAAGAACTTTTTTTATGATCTACTGCCCAAAAAATAAAAAATAAAAATAATAACTGAGGTCATACGTTCACAGGGATGCCAGAATATTTTCTTTGATTGTCACAGAGCAAAAGGCAGTTTTCATTACAAGAGCCAAAAATGACAGAGGTGCATAAGGAAGTAGGAAAAAAGACAGCGTGACTGCGGTGCTGCATGTGTACAGAACAAGAGAAAACAAAGGGATTTGTGAGGATAAACAGCAACGACTGGAGTGTACGCAGATGGTCTCTGATTTTCATATCATCATGGTGTGGTGGGTACTGTATTTCAGTGTCTTCTACTTACATTACATGGTACATGTTAGGAACTATGTGTAGTAGTTGTGTGAAAGAAGTGTTATATGTGCCTGAAGCTGTCCAAAAATCCAATCTCATTCCTTCCGGAGGAGAGAGAAACTTTACTTTGGTACAGTATATCAGGGCCCAGAGACAAGCAAGCGAGTCTAGCGCCAGAATATACAACAACATCAAGGCAGCCATGAGAAGTGTGAGCTGTGTAGATAAAACTGAGAATATTTTCCTTAGAAACTCAACGTGGTGATTCTACCGTAGCTCCCCGGAGTAGAATGTTTATTTGAGTGTGCCTCATTCCAAAGCGGGCCAGGAACATCTGATAACACAGTGGAGGAGAAACTGTGGACAGGGGAGAGGGTCAGTGAATATTGCCAGATCATAGATAAACTATAGCTTGATAGGTTGGATTGTCCTGTTTTCTTTCTTTCGGAGAGATGGAGTGATTTGTGCACATCTTATCAGTAAGTAAGATAAGACGTAACTACGCAACTGTGGCGTCACTACAGTTTGGATTCACGGTGTTCTGTGGTGCTGAGTGATTCCTGACCGTGTTGCCTTAACTGAAGTGTTTTTAAGTGTGCGGAGGTTGGCTACCCAGAGAGGGAGAAAAAAAGATGGTAGAAAGACAAGTTTGTCATATTGTGCAAAAAGGAATGCCCCCTCCCAGCTTGTCTTCCTCCTCCTTTCATGAGTTGTAATTTCCTTTTCTGTCCCCTGTACGCTTGTTGAGAAATTCCTGAGACAGGCAACAGCTGAGTTTGAAATAGTGAGCTTTTCTGTCTCACTGCCGTTGCATTTAGAGATTAACAGGAAGTTTTTCTTGGTTTATAAACAGACGATATATTGGATGAATGATGGTGCTTTTTAAATGAATGAAAGTAAAAACATCTTCGCGACCAGACCTCTTATATAAGGACTGTTCTTGCATCTGTGTTTTCTTTATGTTTGAACCTAGGTTTGGGTTTGGTAGATGTGTTGGCTGATGAAAATGTTGAATTACCCGAGGGCCAGAAACATTGAGAAGAAAATAGAAAGAATAGAGCATGGGAAAGTCTTTGGACAACACTAAGTGAAATAAATGCTCAGCAGCTTGATAGGAAAAATTAAAGAGGCAAGAAGAAGAGGAAAAAGGATTTAAAACAATGCTTCGCTCTCACTCAGCTCACTTCTTATCTCAACTTTTCTTTCATTTCAAGATGAGAAGGAAAAGATAACATAAGCAGAGGCACAGCAGAGACAAAAGCAGGTTTCTGTCAGCAGGGCCACTGGGGTGGAGTGGTGGATAAGGGCTGGCTTTGGGAGGGTGAAGTGGGCTTCAGCAATTAAATCCTGACAGGCCCAGCATCAAGAGTCCTTATCTTCAGAGCTGAAGACCAACACTGAGGGGTAGGGACGGATACAAGTGGGGGTAGAAATTTGGCGTGTGTGTGGAGGAGTTGCACTTCAGTGTGTACTTGCATAATTCAACGTGCCTACAGAGGGGCACCGTGGCACAGTAAGGGGATAAAACTGCACAGTACAGAGTTACAGAGTGCATACTCCCATATAAGAGGCCCCTTGTCTTCTGGGACTTTAATTTCTAAAGGAACAATGCCTGTGACATGTAGATTGGAGTATGATCTACAGTATTGTAGGTCTGACAACTTGGATCATTGGGGAGCACTATTAAAATATATTACTACTTAATATTACTAGTATTACTACTAACGTAATGTATATGTGCTAACTTTGCGAATCTTTTGCGAATGTGTCCTATGATCTCTACGCTTTCCTAAAATACCCCTTTTTCTCTATCCCTCTCTCTTTTTCCCCTTTTTTCTATCTATTACCCTACAAGAAGACAAAGGACCACTCCTCCGGAACATAAACACTCTCCATATACCCATCCCTTTCCACTGACAGCATCATCCATGCTGCAGTTAGGCTCTGTTAAGCACAGTCAAATGGGGCTATTCGTCAACATGACAAAGGGGTCAAGAGAGAACGGGGAGGGAGAAACGAGTTGCGTAAAACTGAAATCAAGAAAATGAAAAACATTATTTAAACATTACTTAAGAGGCAGCACAGGAGAGCATGTTTGTGAGGACAGCAGAAACATGTGGCACATGACTGCACATGGTATGTATTTGACTATGTCAGCTATGTTAACACATCACTTTTGGTACGCATGTAATGTTGTGAAGTATTTTCTTATGACATGAGCTAATGCATTTCTATAGTGTGTACTTTATTGCTGGCTATAACTATTCAACAGGCTATTATGGATAAGCATGCAGTATATGTATTTATCAAGTCATGTTTAGAGACAAATGTAAGGAGTAAGAGTGCAACTCTTTACTGTTGACATCATGCTTGTCCAATTTTTGCATTTGAGTGATTACTGTGGGTATTTTGGCCCATAGAAAATAAAAATATTTAAAATATATAAAGGTTCAGCTGCATAAAATGTATGCCAAAGCCAGTAGCAACTAAAAAGCGATTTTCCAAAATATGTTCTACTGTTACCGCACTTACATTAAGGAAAATCAACAAGACAAAACACAAATACAGACGAGGAAGAAAAGGACATGTGGAATGGAAGAAGGATGATAGTTTTACTATGTCTGTCAGTGGCAATACTCATCTTGAAGCCACAGTATCACTCCATTGCTTTGTAGTGGTATGAAGGGGGATTAGGGGCCACAGCAGTTTTACAATGTGCTGCACAAACGAAGCTTTCCAACTGATTTCAGCCTAACCACAAGAAAAGCCCTGTAATAGCCAGATCAATCATATATCAGTTCTTCCAGTGTTGATTGATGTCAAATGGTTGCTGTTTAAATTAACACAAACAACCCCTTAACCAAAAGCCAAGTTCCTGACAGACTGCCTCTTCGTCAAAGACGTCAGTTCACTTTCTGTTTTTTATGCTTTTCTTTCATTCCACGATTTTCGCTTGCTTCATTGTGCATATCTAAAATGCAAAGCAGCGTATTATTAATGTGAAAGATGTCCCCTTTCATCTCAGGATTTATGGTGTTGAACAGGACTGCTTATAATGACGACATGACTGCCGTTAGAGCCTGTAGCTGGAGTACTTGCATAAGAGGGAAAGTAGAATAGTAAAACTCACAAAACCCTTTAGAGGGGATATGTGGCAGAGGTGCATTTTCTGTTTACATGTGCTAAACAACTAAATTTGATTAGTTTGATTAAATTTGAGGTCAAAGGTTAGCCTCAGATTAGTATTTCCTCTGCTGCTCATTCTGTGTCTTCTGTTGTCGCTGTGGTGCAGACAACACAGATAACAGCCTGTTTGACACGGACACACACCCAGCTCCAGTTTCACACATGTACACCTGAAGCTTTCTGGTCCTCATCTGAACAACAGGTGCTTTTTCTGCTCCTCCAGGGCAACATGAAATCTAAAACTTCTGGAGTGTGTCTATGTAAATGATGCACCCTGTGCCAAAGCACTAGCTTTAGATGGTTTCAAGCTCACGCTTCAGAGGAGAAAACAGGCAGAGGCGTGTGGTCAGGCAGCCAAACTAAGCCAGAAGTGGGACTCAACTACAGCATGTCTGCTGTCTAACTCTGCCTCCTCTGAGCTTTAGAGCATAGAGGTCAGGTGCTATGAGTTCCAAGAGGAAATGTGGACAATTTCCTTTTGTTTCATTGCTCAAGGATGTGACGGATAATGCTGTAGATGGTAGACTTGATTTTGTTTATATAAAGGACAGCAGGAGTAGAGGCACAAGATTCATAGACTGAACTACAACGCTTCTCTCCCTGTCTGTCTCACTTCACACACACAGTGTGTTTGTTTTGTCCTTGTGAGAGATGTCTCAAAACTGGGATGTCTTTCATCAGAACACCCTGCCCTGTGACCTCTGGTGACAGTCAGTTAGGTCACAGTCACATTTCTTTCATAGGCGCACATCAGTCTGAGATCTTCACCACAGGACTCTCACGTTACACACACAATAATGATTTCAGTGCCACAGACAACCAGGGCTTTCATCTCTTTGCTTTTTTTGTGTGTTGTTTGAATCCACAACTTTTGTCATTCCTGGCAACTGTGAAGTGTCCCAGTATCCTCTCATCAGTGACCCAAACAAGGCTCCACTACTTTGTCTATCTTTGACCAGAATGTAATCAGTCACAATCGAATGGCCACGAATGGCTCATCTCTGCCTTACTTAGTCCCCCACTCTCTCTCTCTTTCTCCGTTTGTTTTCTTTTCTGTTAGACACAGCAGCACTCCACACACACAATTTCAGAAGTCACAATATGATGAGTCCAGAAGCACCACATCACCAGGAAACAGTAAATACTACATCCTACTGTCACAAAACTGGAAACTCGCCAGGGTTTGTTTGGTGCCTGCATATCTTATGCATTACTACTAGTATACACGGAAACTCCCAGAATCAAAACTTTTTGAACTGTCTGCTTCGTTAACTTTGGGAGCATTGCTGTCCAGGTCTTTGTGTTCTCTACAGAGACACCTGAACTGGTCTCAGGGCAGCAAGAATTTAGAAACACCTGAATACCTGGCCTTGAGTACAAGATAGTGTTTGTGCTGTGAGTGTGCACTTGTGGTTTTAAGTGGCTGGATGGACCAGTTTTATCAGTTGGACACAAACCTGCCATAATGTGCACACTCTGTGACGCTGTGCCTACTTCACTGACATTAGTTAGACTGCAATACCAGTTTGTCAGTTGAACATGATGTTTGTCCCCAATACCTTTTTAATTTACCAAATTTACTGCTTAGTCAACTTGAATATTTTGTCAGGACCTATTATGTTATTTATAGTGATCATATGTAATGAAAAATCTTGAAGATCAAAAAGTTGTAGTGAACCAAAATAAAACGGACCCTATCAAATGTCTTATCTATTAAAACATCAAGGTATAGACCATCCAGCTGACACTACGTGTACCTTTGTTCGTCTTGCAACAGCTATGTGCAAGAGTTCACATTTGAGCTCAACAGGATCAGAGGGCGTATGAGTCAGGCGGCAGGCAGGCACGCTGACTGACTTAAAGACAGACTGACTGGCAGGCTGACTATCCTTATTAGACAAACAGTGTCACACGTACTCGCTGAACAAACACTTGCACATTATTCGCCTGTCTGTCTGCTCAAGTTTCTGTGTCTGGATCATCCCACTGTAATTGCTGGCAAGCAAAACCTCTCGCTTCCAGGAAGTTGCATTTGCAGCGGGTGATTCTGCTTAATGACGCCTTTCTGCTGGAACACTGATGTTAAATCTACATGCAAATAAACTGTACAGCAGTGGCCTGGGGGGACTCATCAATCTTGTTCCTTTGCTCACCTCTTTTCTTAGTTTCAGGTTTGTTCATGCAGCGAGCAGGAGTATGACTGGAATCTGATGAAGACATGTCGTTTCTACCTGTCACAGTAGCCCTTCGGGGCCTCATGGCAACTATGTAGCTGTCAAGCTGTTGATTACGCCTGTGAGAGCCCAAGGCTAAAATAATGGGACAGTAAACAGATACTCCTAGTGCTGACAGCTAAACATCAACTTGTTAATGTTGGTAAATTGTGTTCAAAAGCAACTTCAAAAACTCCTTACAGATTATAGATGTAGGAGCCATACAAAGTCACACATCATCAGCATGGACAACTGTTTTGATTGAACTGCGCAAATAGTTAAACGAACTGAGAGGAAAAAAAAACTAACTTGCTTCATCTCTCACTTTATTTGTCTGATAAATTAAAGCAAGTGGAGAAAAATACTAAGGAACATTTGTCTCAGTGAGCTCCAGGAAGGCTGAAGAAGAACGAGTAATGATACTATAAAAACATATGCGCTGGTTACCATCACTCATGACTCAAGTTTGGTAGTTCGTGCTGTAATGGCTTTAGTAAAGTTTGAAGCCCTTTTCCTCATTCTGTACCATAACCTCTGTTTAAAGGAAGGACTGTGTAGTGCTACCTGTTTTTCAGGCCCCTGACCCCATGCCCCCTCCTTTTCTTACAGTTACCGTTTCTGATTTTTCTAGTCATTCTGCCCTGTAGGCTTTTTCCTTCAAAAAAAAAAAACCTTAGACATGTGCCACACACAAGATAAATGTGAAATGGAGATCACTGGTGCTGATAAGGTTATCACAAAGGAACTTATTGTGAAACTCCTGTCTCTGTTGGTACTGTGCCAGCGCTAGGGAGGCTGGCTGCCAAACCAGCAGTTAGGCAGCACAGTTCCCCTGCCCCCAACGCTGGCATGCCTGTGTAAGTGGCTGCTGATTTGTTGATTACCTGTTACTACTACTGTGCAGTTTTGTGAGGTATTCAAAAAAGCTTTCGTAGACGCATCTGATTAGATTAACTGTCTTACATTTTTATTTTTTTTATTATTGGAGAACAGTTATTTTCTGAGTGGGCAATTTAGTATCATGGCTTAGAGTTATAGATCTGTGTGATGAGGCTGTTCCAGTAAAATCATACACAATCAAGTAGAGAAATACAGAAATGCAAATCCAAGCATTTTGTGTCCATTTACTGTGCTTCCTTTAAAGAATTGTACAAATGCATTTGCAAGTTATATAAATAACTGTATTTTTGCATGTTGACTGATAAGGTTTTAGAGTTTTATGTGCATCTTTTTTTACCACTGCATTTGTATTTGTTTGGCTTTCATTGATTTCCACCAAGTATGAAAATATATATGCAGGCTCATGAAACTTCCTTGAGTTGTGTAATCCACACACAGAACAGGTTTAGATT
Source organism: Helostoma temminkii (assembly GCA_900302695.1). Classification (NCBI taxonomy): domain Eukaryota; kingdom Metazoa; phylum Chordata; class Actinopteri; order Anabantiformes; family Helostomatidae; genus Helostoma; species Helostoma temminkii. The sequence continues at coordinate 19,353 of OMLM01004165.1, read as the reverse complement.
ATAACTAAAAATGTCTGTTAAAATAGTTTAACCTTGACAAATATCGATGCATTGACTTGATGTTTACAATTCAAACAAGTTTCAGTAGTACTGTACAGAAATGAATAGAAACCAGTGTATGCCTGGAGTGGTTGTTAAATGTGATTTGCACTAAATGGAACTGAACATGCAAAACCTCTGATATGGTCCTTATAAAGAGACATTCATCATGATGACTACTTAAACACATTCACAGAATAAAGAGAAACAGGGTGCCCTGGATTGGTTTTAAAGGCGCCCAGATCGACTGTATGTCTTCAGTAGACATAGAGATGGCCTGAAAGGCTGCCAACAAGAGAGGGAATGACTGATGCTTTGTTATTGTAGCAGTGAATAGCAATTTTGTCTAAATAAAGAGCAGTGTTTGTTCTCATTAACACCTCCGTTCATACACGTCATTAAGTGACTACAGTTTCCTGAGCTGACCCATAACGCACAGAACAATGCCCACCTGTGTTCGTTTGTTCTCACATGTAATCTGTCTGTGTGTTCTGATGTGAATGGGTCTAAATGTGTGGTAGGGTATATCAATAGTATATAAATATCTCGGATCACCCCTGTTTGATCCTTGTTTTCTATATTTGCTTTAAGGTAGATATATTAACGATAACAATTATACACAGTTGCCATGTTGTTGGGCTGTTAATAATCAACACACTGAGTGGGGAAGACTATGTTAATGCTGCTTTTCACCTTCATATTTAGATGTCAAACACAAACAGCTACAAGTCAGTAGTCAGCAGTAATGGGAAACACAGGCAACTCATGTTTTACCACATGTTCAAACAGAAAGATGTTAAAGAACACAGTCAGGATATCAGAGCATGCTATAACTCCAGACAGTGTGTATAAGCTTTGATGCTTAAACTCCAGGATTAGGGCAAAAACGGAGCCAGTGTGTGTGCAGACATTGAAGCATTGCCTGCGTGGCAAATAATTTACCACAAGCAAGCACACACACCAAACACAAATTCCTCAACCTGAGGAATGTGTTACGACCAAAAAGTCAACAGGAGAACAAAACTCCGCACTCCACTGCTCTCTCTGCTTCTCTGTTTTCACCGAGGAGGACTGGGCTGAGGCAATTAGTGAGAGTAGCAGTGTGCGTCCAGAGGCCCAAGGCTATGGTTTTGTCCTATGTGTGTGTCTTTACAAGCCCACACAGTCTCTGTCACAGCTCATTGACAACTAGCACAACACAGGAATGAGGCAGACCAGAGGTGGAGAGGTCAGAAAGGGTGGGTATAGTAGATCGGAGTATCAGAGCAACAGGCAATAGGCAATAACTGCCCCAACGCACATGTAGGAGGTTTAGTCTTGTGTTGTTTTTTATTTTAACAAATTTGTGGATCTTCTGGGAGTCCGAACTTTCTCCATTCTCTCTATTTCCTGTTCCCCTCTCTGCAATCCTACACATCCACACTGTATCTATTAAAAGCAGCATGTGTGTTAAGAGAGCCACTCTTGTTCTCCTGCCAGCCTTGTTAAGAGGCTCAGAGTTGTCTGAAAGGACCCTATTGAAGAAGCAGGGTGTTACGGTTAACACACTAAGGACTGCCAGTGGTGTGTGGTTTGGATTTCTAGATGCAAATATTTAAGGGAGTGTTTTATAATGGTGCGCGTCAAAAATAGAGCTTTGCTCGTGTAATCCATCTTACACTAAATTACTGGTTTTCTGTCATGAAAATTGTTTGTGAGCGTAATGATACAGTTAACTAATAAAACTGTCATATTTAATTGCTTTACTCACCCAGTGAAGACGCTTCCTCCTCGACTCCTGCTCCACTTTTCTTTGTTTCAAGTCTTCCTTCCCTGGAAATATAAAACAGTAGTTTTACCTATTAGTATAAAAATGGATGCACTCGCTTTTCTCTCCACTTATTTGAAAACACCTGTCATGTGTTGTTAATGACCACAAAGCAAAACAGGACGTTTTTTTCCTGTTAACTGGGTGGATTACAGCTGTGTGAGGGAGCGAGCTGAGCTCTAACGAGTAGCCCATGAAAATGGCAGAACGGGAGAGGAAGAATGCAGGCCGACCACTCTCCACTCCATCAGCTGCTTGTCCTTTGTATCAGCTCATCAACCATAGCCGAAGTACGTCTGTCTGTGCGTGTACAGCTTTCACTTAAGCACAACACCAGCCTATTATTGAATACTGATATGTTGCGTGTGGTACAATCTGCACGACTATCTTAGTTTTACCATCTTAAGCTAATTGTGAATGAAGTACTGTATTGTCTGAGGAGGGTATCTGAGATCTCTAACACACACTTATTATTTTATTAATATGTCAGAGCAGCTATGAGGTTGTTAGCACTGGCATCCACTTTAGAGCTTTCATTTCAAGTGATATTGCCTGACAGCTGACATTTGTGTTGTACAAATACATCAAATAGAATTTAATGTTATTTTTGAACTTCGTTGTAGGATCGTAAACATGAGTTGTTTGGGGAAAATCAAAACATAAAGTGACCACTTGGTAGATGTTTTATTAGAATGAGACATTTGGCCAAGATCAGCTCCCACAGTTTTTTCTAATAGCAGGGTTCTCATTTAATTGATTTAAGGCATGGTCTTAAAATAGTTTTGAGATCACTAGCCGAGATGCAGATGCTCATTATTTTTTACTTTTTGCCCTTTCTCTTATTACATACAGACTATTCACAAAAAAGATATAAACTAGACCAAACCCTTACACTATATTTCAGCTAAGCAATGTTTCAAGTCATATCTCATATCCCTAAGCTCTGACTCAGAGTCAAAGGAGTGAAAAACAATGACAATGGCCAAACAGTGCGCTGTACCTGACTGTGCAACACCTGAAACCTTGCTTCTCTTTGCATACTGTATACATGTCTGAGTTGTTCTGTGTTTACATCTGAAAATTACCAGTCACAGTCCAGGGATCGGTTTGGCTGGTTGACTTGCTTTGACTTTAGTTGCACTCTTTGTTGCATCCATGTGTTTACTTGTTTGTGTTTCGTACTGCTGCACAGAGGTAGAGAGAGCATGTTTGTTGTGTATGCTCAGTGCATATTTTTGCATTATTTGCATGAACGTCCCTACACACATTACATTGTACACTGCAGTTGTGATGAATCATGTTTTGCTACTAGGTAAGTACATACATGAGTGATTAGCCATTTTGTGCGTATAACTACGGGTGTGTGACTAGTGTGCTGACCCTTCTGTGGCCAGTTTCTCAAAGGCACTATGTCTCCCTCACCTGCACTGTAAATATTTAACTTTCAAAATGGAGCTGGACCCTTAACATAGATGTAAATCATCTTTACTGCTTCTTTAAGTTTCTTGAATGGTATGTTTAATCCCTCAGGCTGCCTCTTCCACATCTTTCCACAAAACATTACTTATTTCATTTTATAGACTAGACTCTGCCAAAACATTGGCGATATCTTTCAACCTGCCAGTACCTCTTATTTTTGCTTTATACTCATATTTATTCTCTTTCCCCCCCTTTTTTTCTTTTTTGGAGCACTGATACTTTCTGTCCACTATAATTTTCTTTCTTCCTCTGTGTTCATCTGTTATACATAAATATCGCTCACTCCTCTTCTCCTCTGTTTCTTCTTTTCTCTCTGTGTCCCTCCCTTCTCTTTACCCCATTTGATTTAATCTCTCCCAAGGCAGAGCAGAGCCTAGCAGTCTGACTTTTAATGTAAAATCTGCTTTGTAGTGGCATAATCTCAAACTGCCAACAATTTGTCCAAATTATGGTTCAAAACATGAGCCTAAAGCCTAAACCTGCTGGTTTGGTGGCATAAACAGAGAAAACTCTGTGTAGGTGTGCTGCTTTCATGATTATCTCTCTGATGCTTCTTGTACGTTGAATATGTAACAGTGACAAGCTGTGACTTGTGGCACTGTCGCAGCTACTTGACATGTGATTGCGGCATTGATTGATTAATATTCAGGTTGATACATGGTAACATTTACACATGCAGGCATTTGCAAGTTCACCTACACATATGTTTTATCTCAGTCTGCCCCTTGCACCCTCGCTGTGTGGACAGCACCAGATACCAACACTCTTGGTGTCCCCCAGCTGTAACCGTAATAGACATTAATAAAAACACGACAAGAACGACAAATGCCAGCCGATGTAATGAAAGCACCGCTCTGTGCGTACGTGTCAGTCTGATGTACAATGTTAGTTACATTAGTGTGTGTGAATGTCTCCACTTTCTTTGAACAGTATCTCAGATCGGTGAGTCGATTGTGAGAAGACACACACAGTGACCCAGAGGATCAAAAACTCCACATAAGCTCAAGAATTTTATGCTGTCTTATCGTTCAGTCAGTATTTGGTAGAATTTTAATCTCAAATATTATTTGTTCATTTGTTCATTTTCATTATTTATTAATGACTAATGGATAAGTATTTACCCTTATTATCAAAGGGAGATCTGTCTTTCCTAGTTATGGTTTTGGTCAAATTATTGGTGTGTGTATGTGCGTGCGTGCGTGTGTGTGCGCACCCTTGCTTTGCTAGTGCCCAGTAAGATCTAGTTCAAGGCTCATTTCCTAATTACAGTGCTGGCCAGAGGTAATTACAACCTTAGATTAAGAGCCATTTCTCTTTTTTTACGGGCCCACTGAAATGCAGCAATTTGTGGTGGCTTTCTGGGATGAGCATCCTCCCTCTCATCCCCTCTCTTTCTCTCGCTCTCTTTCTGTATTTCTCTCTCCCTCAATACTTCACTGGAGTCAGTTTAGGAATTTGGGGGATTTTGGGCTTTTTACAGATTTTCCAACCAGAGTGAGAAAGTTAAAAAATAGCAGTTTTGCTTAATGTAAAGCCTGGTACGTTCTTTCATGGCGTGTTTGATTCAAAGTGTTTAGAAGATAGACAGCTTAGAAACTGGCAAAATCTGACTACAGTGAACGTGTGTGTGTGTGTGTGGATGTGTGTGTGGATGTGTGTTGATGTGGACACAGAGGACAGCAGTTATTTGGGGTTTGCGCTCAAGCTGGGGCACTCCAAAGCCCTCAGATCCCTTTGCATGTGTGTGTATATTTATACAAGGTTTTGAAGTGGTTCTTCTGAACGCATCATTTGGCTGCATCGGCAAGCTCTTCTTCAATTTAGCTTGGCAGGCGTACGGGCTGGGGTTTGCCTCTGCATACCTCTGGGTCAGCATTGATGTGTGAGGCTGAGGCCTTTGAAGCTAGGCTTTTATTTAAGCAGTGGGCATCTCCAGCTATTGCTGCTGTTCAGCACCTGAAGAGGGTGAAACCTTAATACTGACCTCTGAAGGGTTTGTACATCTTGATCACAGAAAGTAGCTACTATCTAATTGCGATATGGTCTCGCATGGCCTTGAGGAAAACAAGCACACACACACATTCATACACTTATTTCAACTTTCTGCCCTGTCACCTCTTCTCTCCTGCCTGCTGTGTGAGCTCCCTGCTCTTGTCCTCCTCACCTACCCCAGTCCTTGCTTCAGCACCTGACTTTTAACCCTCTAATCCCTGCACGGGGTAGGACGTTTCAGGCATTTCACCTAATTGGAGCAAAGTGATTTCTGACAGTGCACGGCAGAATATAAAAATCCTCAGCTTGAAGAAGAACATTTCCACTCAAAAGATCTGAGACAAATGAAGGAAAGTAACTGTCAGTCAGAAGCAGCAGCAGATTTTGACATCAGTGCTCTTTTCCTCTAGAGCTCTTTGGCATAGATAATGAAATGCCAGCCTTGATTTTGTAAAAACAAAAAAAACATCCTGGATGGGTAATGTGGTTTCAACATCACAGTCACAGCGGTGTGGCAGTAGGCCAGTGCTTAATTGTTTAAATTGAGTTTTATAACAGATGCTTTCTTCACTTTAGTCATGCTTCCTTTCTGCAGACTGACTTGTTCCATGGGGCATGGATAAGCCATCCAGCGTGGATATGTGTCAAACTATCATCAATAACTCTCGAATTTTAATGTTAAATTACAGGTGCAAAGAAACACTAATTAGATTACCCTTATCATTTAATCCTCTATCTCTCCTTATCTCTCATACAACCTTCATGCTATCAGTCTTCATTCAGCCTCTCTCACAGCAGTGAAAAGTGTCAGTATCAACAAGTGATCGTACAAACACAACAGCCTACAGTGAAACACTGAAGCAGAAAGCAGTGAAAGCATCCACTTCCCTGTACAGAGAAGACTATGTCAAGGTTTGCCCACAATCGCTCTCTTGTACTATTAGTGTTACAATCTGTGCAAAATAATACACTGGACGTTCTCCACATTAGCGAAGGGTAATTGCTCCCCTGTGGCTGCTCTGCTGTGTCTAGTAGCCTAATATAAACCAATTACAACCTTTATATACTGTCAATGACACGGTAGCTTCTCCTATAGCATAATCACAGTCTGTGAAGAAACACATGGTGAGGAAACAGGCAATACACAGTAGTAGGGGTTAATAGCAGGGCTAACTCGAATAGTTTATGCTGTCTGTTTGCCCCCAGGAAAGGTGATTTTCCATGCCTGTTTGTGGGGGCTGTGTAAAAGATGCTAATCTGTCTGAAAGCTGGAAGGATTGTGGTCAGAAGACTGACTTTTACATGAATTAAACATCTGAGGTGAAGGTAAATATGCATTTTTAAACCAGTTATTTTTTAACCTGATTATATTTGTGGGTGCTGGGGTTGTTACTTATTCTTCCATAAATAAAAATGTAGTTTCACTGTATTGTTTTTAACAATACCTTGTATTGCCATATTATTTTAAAAGATACCTTGGTATTATATGAAAAAAAAGTTTAACTGACTAAGGTCTTTGTGTTTTTTAACAAAGACTGATCTAAACATGTTGATTCATATCACTTTATTAGACGTTAGTCTGTCGGTGGCTGTAGGTCACTCAGAGATTTAATCTTTCACTTATTGCTCTACTGCACACATGCTCAAACAATCTAATGTCTCTGTACACGTTTTAATGACTAATATCAACTGTAAAACACTGAACGATCGAGATAATAAACGATAAATAGTTTTATTCATTTGTTTTAAGGACTTATTATAAGTTATTATACTTATTATTTATTGCAGTAGCAGCTGTTGGAGCATATATTTAATATTGTGTTAGTCAATGTCACCAAATGTGCTTATGACTGAATCTTGGCCACTGACACTGGATAACAAAGCTGTGATATTGTTTGTCTTCCATCCATCTTCTGTTTAGTAGCCAGATTTCCATAAGCCACAAGTTGTCTATAGAGTGTAAGACAGCAGAAGGATGCTGAAACCATTTCAACGCATGGGTTCCTGTCGAGCTTTCTGTTGTGGGATGTTCCCCTATAGTTGTCCTCTGCGGTGAGCACGACTCGGTGCGGTCTAGACACTGGGCTTGGACCCTGCATGCTGCACTGCGTCCTGCGGTCCAACACTAGTCCGTCTTATTACCGCCCGGCGGCTCCGTTTGCACCGCGCACACGCTTGCGTTCCCCAAATACAGAAGGAATCTGTTTTATTGTCATTATTTCTCGATCTGAAGCTTCAGCGGCGATCCACATTGCTAATAAAACCTGTTACATCTAATAACACTTTGCGGCGTTGATGTAGTTAACTCCTTATTGGCCGCAACAAAATACTACTTATATTTATGCGTTTTACAACACTGCTATAAAGTGTTTTATACAAACTAAGTACAGAGCAGAACAGACAATTCTTGAGTTTCCGTAAAGAGGGTTGTCATACAGGACACACAAACACAACGTTTGTGAACAGCTGTGGCATAAAAGTGACATAAACCTGACGAGTTGTTTGTTGTTACACTAAAATGGGATACAATTAATTAATTACTGCATTGAATCGATTAGGATGTGGCTAAAGATAATAAACCATAACCATAAACCACCTCACTGTATTTGTCAGCATATCCCTTTACGCAATTGTTGATCATATACCAAGTCTTTGAGACCGAAGACTACGCAATGTTGATCTTTATTTTATTGGTTAAAGCAGGAAATTCTTACCCTGAACTTCGAAGGAATACAGTTTGGACAGCAGTCGCTCTTGTATCTTTATCCCAGCGCAGCAGTTTCACCGATGTAAGTCCACACTGTGAAGTTTTCCGAGTGTGCGCTCTCTCAAAAAAGTTTCTGTCAGCGTGCTAAACCCCTTTTTCTTCGGGGTCTTCATCACATCCTTGGTGATGTACAACAACCTCCACGTCAAGGAATGCGCGCAAGTCTCTGTGAGTCTCTGGACAAAAAGCGTTTTGTTGTTGGTGAGCACAGAGGAGAGTTTAAGCGGAGAAATGGGAGGAGCGAGGACAGGCGCACGGCAGCAGAGCGCACTCCTGCACAGACCGGAGGGCAGCACACTCACCTCACCTTGCAGTTTGGCTCAGTGCTGAAGGAAAGAAATTCCAACCTCCTTTCAGCCAACTATATCTTAATACCTACCTGCACGACCTGTTTTAAGCAGGAGACATTACTGGATTTTTATTTACAGATAAGTTAGTGACATGTCATTTAAATGACTGCTTTTCTTTTGAAGTATGTAATTCACTCAGCTTCTTTAGAAGAATAACTGTGTGGATACTCACCAGTGTTATGTTTATTAGTATTAGGTCGTGTTAGACAACATGCCTTTTGATCTTTTCAAGTAAGTGTATGATCTAATAAGAATTGCTGTTATGTAATAGCACATGTTATGACAAAGGACAAAAGATTTGCATTTAATTTATGTGGATATCTATCAATTTATGAATAAAGGGCAAGAATTGACAGAGTACGTGCCGTGTAGATTAGCACATATGGCTGCTTCTTTCACAGAGTCATCTCCAAGCTGAGAAAGCTGTTGAATACTTCCTAATGTCAGTGACAAACTACCCGTTTGGCAGCTGGCAGCTTATTTCAATGTCAGCTAGTCGTACCAAGGTACAGTAAGGTGATAGCTCTCAGGAACTGTGTCACCTCTGATGTGTACTTTTAGCCAGTCGCAGCATTAACCAGCGTGCAGTGCTTTACGTGGTAGTATGGATTCAACCTACACCTTCCTGCGCTGCTTCTGTTTTCTTCACATGCTGACAACAAATTGTAAAAAATAATTGAAACCAGGACAGATTTCTCCTTGTGGTGACATCATTCACCCTTGTGCTGAAGGCATAGAGACTCCGACAAGAACAACAAACAGACCTCTCTCTGCTTTAGAGGCCAACGCACGTGTCTTCTGAAACTACCCCCACCCTCATTATCCTCTAGACAAGGGACACTTAAGTTCCACGTGTTGAGCCATTTTATGTGTTTTGTGCAGTTTGGTTTTGATATCAGCCTCCAAACAGTCTGTACTCATGCCTTTCTCCTGCTCTCTCTCTCTTCCTGTTCCTACTGTAGGAGTTAGTACCTATTTAACACTCACACACACAGTACCATCTGTAAAGCATTATAGTAAATTGCACGAATAGAAAAATGATTTTACGCATGTCCTGCAAGGTCCAGATGTAGCTCCTCAGTCATAGTCACAACAGAGTTTTACGTGTTCAGGAGAAAAAAAGGCCTAAGAAATAAATCAAATCGTACCCTGTTGAACTTAGGCACACATGTATAAGCCTTATGAATCAATGCTCATGCTCTCACTGCTCTTATTCGTATTTGTCGTTCAGTATGTGTGTGTTTATGTGTGTGTGTGCGTGTATGCTGCATTGTGAGGAGAAACACCATCTGAAGAACTCACCTTCAGACTGACAGACATCTGTTTTTTTTGTTTTATTAGTTTTACTAAAAAAAGTTTTGCTGAATCAAAGTCAGCATGAAGTCAGTGGTGACACAAGTGGTTTTCAGATTAAAATTAAAAGAGAGTATACAAAATATATGGTACAGATTTAGACATTTTAAAGATTATATTCAGTCAAAAACAATATAGTGAGAAATCATTAGACAAAATAATTTGTTAAGCAGGCAATACCATGTATGTGTTATAATATAATATAATATAATATAATATAATGAAGTATCTATCAGCATGAAGTATCTGTTCAAATTTAAGAAGCCTTTGGAAATGTAACTTAAGGTTAGTTCATATATTCCACATTGAAATAAAAATTTTAATTTATTTTCACTGGGCAGACATTTAAGATCAGCCATATTTTATTTTTAGTCTTTTTTTATTATTTAATGTAGCTGTTTTTTCAAAAAGGCAATTAATGGTAGTAATTGCATAAAATTATTAAAGGTATTAATCAGAATCTGGCTTCAAATTCTGTATTGTCTAATTACAGGATGCAAGCACCTCCCTCTTAAAAACATCATACAACGAACAGGGTCTAAGGTTTCTCAGTTATGGCTGTACAAACGTTGTGGTGTTGTGATTTAATAGATTTGTTCAACCACCAGAATTAAGGATTGTCTGAGAAACATGGTCATTTATTATACCATTCAACTTTTTAATGTTTGAGAGCAAATTCTTAGCAGCATTTATAGTAAAATAATAAAAACAACTACATGTGGTGACAAGTATTGAATAAAATGAATACAGAATTGTTCACTCATCATTTCTGTTGAGCTGACAGCATTTTGTTCAGCTATTTGACATAAATCATCCAGTTTCTATTTCATTTGAAGTCTTGTCCACTCTGACCACAAGAGAAAAGCCTCAGTGTTTTTGTACATTGCAGGACAGTCACAGGCGCTCTGTCAGTGGTGTAAATCACAGTCTAGTGGCTGTAACAGCATTACTGCATGTGCCGTCAGCATGTTGAGCTCCTAATCACCCTGGCTCAGTAAAAGATGGCGAGGCGGCCCACTCCATAACACTGCCCAGGGGAACTAGTAAAACACTGGTTTGCAGCTCAGCCAACCGCAGTCTGCTAACAGTTTAAGGCTAGAGGTATACAGCACCCTGCTGTTTCTTTGG
>OMLM01004164.1:47082-64574 GCA_900302695.1 Helostoma temminkii | reverse complement strand
TTGTATAATGCATTTAATGTTATACAGGACCTTTGGAATCACCAAAGAAAAATAAAAAATATTAGAGCAGTATCTCAGAACGAGAATGTTATCATTACAATGTTAATCACTGCTTCTGAGAGAACAGCAAAAACAATAGCACCTCACTTAATCTGCTTTTATTTCTTTCTTGGATTGAAACACTGGAGAGATATTAATTTCACAGGATGATGTGGATGGTATAACAGTGTGTCAACAGTGTGTATGCAGCTTATGTTTAAAGTGGGACTTTATAGCTTTATAGCTCTCTTGCTGCAAGTGCAGTTAAACCAGTATGGCATGCTTTGTGTATACAAAGTTTCATTTTATGTCATGATTAATGACATCCGGATCTCGTAATTAATAGAGTCATAATTAGGAGAGCCAGATGTCATAATACTACATAATACTATGTTGCAACTAGTACCATTAGTATTATGCTTTTACAGTACAGTATCTGAGTACAAAGTGGCTCATAGACTATTCTGACACACTACATGAGAGCAGTGTAGACAGAGCATTTATCCAGATCAGCTGATCAGATTCCATATGGCTTTAGTTTGTCTGTGACTCAAGAAGTTGGGACCTGGCTTTCTATAAAGACATTGTGACAGTTTCAATGTCTCTGAAATTTAACCTGAACCCAAGTGTTCAATTCTTGGCAGGTGTGCAGAACTAGGCATAACACCTGTTCTTTAAGACATCGGTGGTGTTTAGATCCACTAGACCACTAGACTGTAACAAAACTGCGGAGGTGCTTTGTCCCTTCACACTGACCCCTTCCTACACGTTGTGCTCTGAGTGTGTGTTTGTGTTTGTGTGTTCTACTCCTGCACCATCGTTGTATTGTAGTACAGAAGTCTGCTCTCACATTCTCACACATTTTACCTTCCTCCTTTGTCTTAAGATATGCAATTAGACTCTTGGTGACTCTGAACATAGGTGTGTATGCTTGGTATGGTTGTTTGTCTTTATATGGCTGCTCTGTGATGGCCTGGTGACCTGTTCAGGGTGTGCCCTGCTTCCCGTCCAGTGACATCTGGGATTGGCTTCAGCACCCTTGCTGCCCATAACATGGGAAGCAGATAGGATGAATGGATGGATGGATGTAAGGAGATGAATAAGGCCTGTTTATCTGTATACTTTGGGCTTCTTAACTTATAATGGAATCTTTCCTTTTTTCGTTACAGAAATGAGTAGCACTATTGTTTATAAATGTGTTCTAACAGAGCTAAATAGGACAAATTAACCTTATACAGTATGCTATATTTTTCCATGCAACTCAAAAATTATAACTTTAATTTCAAAATCCAATAATGTGGTGGGTCCTCCAGGCCAAACATTGGCTTAGGAACAATTATGAAGACCACAAAAGAAATATCTTAATAAATAAAAGTCAAATTTGACTGCTGGTTTAAATAAAATTGTGCAGGTGTATCTAGTTAAGGGAATACACACAGCATAAAACATTATCTGTCAAATATAAATAAGGTCTACTGTGATAGAATAAAGTTTATTTGCCATTTCTGAGGCCTTAAATATTTGAAAAGTCCTTGGGATATTTTCACCAAACTTATCTGAGCCATTTCAGACTTTTTTTAGAAAGTTGCCTTCAGCTGTCAAGGTCTGACCAAGTTTCCCAGGTATTAACCACAGCAGTACCAGTTTGAGTAAACAGCTTTAGCTCCAGCCTGCTCTCATTGTGAAAGTTTCCTTTCTCTGTCCATCCCAGTGTCACTCTGTTCCACACATAAACACACACACATACGCAGCTGAATTTAATTTTAGATTTTGCTTTTTTGCTTTTTTTTTTTTTTTTTGGAGGGCTCTGAACTGCATCACTGCTCAATATTACCACAACTCAGGTGTCAGGGATCTACCATGAATGTGCTCCTCTTTGGCTGCCTTCACACTTATACATAGACATTCATTTCACACACACATGCAAATCTAAGTAGGCTTGCCCTAAAATAAACACTATAAATATTTCATGGTTTTTGTAATAACGTTTTTGATTGTCATGTCAGTTTCTATTCCAAGTCACCCTGTAGAGGTAATTATGCAACTGTCATAACAAACAAATTTACAGGCGGACTTGCTATGTCCAGGAAACAGACACATGCTGCACTTCTGAATGCTTTAATTTCACATTTGAGGAAGACCCAATGAATTCTGGGATGCATCAAACAGGGTATCAGACTGTAACACTTATAGACAACACTGTGTTCAAATGTCAAACAATAAATCAGATGAGGAAACAAAGAAGAAAACAAACAGCTGTGTCCTGTTTCACACAGATGGACAATATCGTTACCTTAATTTAGTTGTTTGTTTTATCCAAACCACAATTTTTCCCTAAACCTAACTGAATGTCCTTTGTGTGTAAACCTGCCAAACGCCACATTTAAACTGTGATGCACAATAATGAAAATCTGCCACATTGTAAAGAGGTACAGTACTGAGCCGACTAGTAGGTGGAGAATGACCCTAAGACCCACCTATGTGGTCCTGCTGACAAGTGATAACAGCCACTGAATGGCATGATAGCATTCAAAGCATATGTGCCCCTACATCCCCAACTTACAGCTGGTCTCTGTGGTTTTCCTCTCCACACCTCTCTGCGTATCTGTGTTGTACTATCAAATGGCAGACAGGGATTTAGGCTTGGGGATCTTTGCTGTGTGAGGTCAAAGCTCTGGTATTTCCAGTCGGAAACAAAGTTCCACGGAAAACCACAACGTCAAACCCACGGCCCCCAGTTACCAGTGCACACACACGGGCACAGCGACGCAGCCAAACACAAAGCACTGGGTTAATATTTGGCTCCAGCCTTGTGGCCAACAGGAAGACATGCACACTTGAATTTGTTCTTTACAGTCCATTTACCTGCAGTCAATAATGTCATATAGCTGCTTAAAAGTTATATTTAAGAGCTGGCATATTAAATGTTGGAAAATGTATTCATAGATCTGATAATACTCCATTATCTCAAGTTTCACCGATCACAAATGATGCTGTATTCCAGACTACAGACCATGGACCTGAGTCGTTCTGTCATTGCTCCTGCCATAAATGTAGACTTTTAGTTTCGTTTTTTTTAGTGTAATTGTATTGCACTGCTTATTTTGTATGTAGATGAGATGACAAGGTCTGCCCATCATGGTGCATAATTCTGCACATGAGAAAAAAGTTTCATAAAGCCTTTTGTGGCTCCAGAGGGAGACGGGAAAGGTGTGAATGGGTGGTAGGTTCCTACTCCACCTGCCACTAGGACCTACAGACGTGGTCAAAATTGTTGGTGCCCTTCTGTTAAAGAAACAAAAACAATGGTCACTGAAATAACAAGAAACTGAGTAATAAGAAATAAACATTTAATTAAAATTAGCTAAAGAAAATCAGAAATTGCTTTTGAATTGTGATTCAACAGAAGCATTAAAAAAACAAAACAAATTAAACTGGCCTGGACAAAAATGACAGTACCCCTATAAAAGACCTGACCACAGGGACAAACTAAAGTGATAAGCATCATTTCAGGTGTATTCAAACTTGTAATCAGTCAGTCTGTCTATTTAGAGGGTGAAAAATAGTCACTGTGCTGTTTGGTATCATGTTGTGTAGCACACTGAACATAGACCACAGAGAGCCAAGGAGAGAGTTGTCTCAGGAGATTAGAAAGACAAGCATGTTAATGGTAAAGGCTATAAGACCATCTCCAAGCAGCTTGATGTTCCTGTGACTACAGTTGCACATATTATTCAGACATTTAAGGTCCATGAGGCTATAACCAACCTGGACACAGCCAGAAGAATTGATGACAAACTGAAGAGACGGATAGTGCGAATGGCGTCCAGAACAACAAGAGATTATAGGTGAACTCTGAGATCAAGGTACATCAGCATCAGATTGCACCATCTGTTGCGGTTTGAGCCAATGTGGACTTAATGGAAGATGACTGAGGAGGACAGTGGAGTTGAAAGTAAAGTAAAAAAGTAAAAAAAAAAAGTAAATGCTGACAAGACACAAAGCTTCTGGGAGAATGTCCTTTGGACAGAGGGACAAAACTGACAAGTCGCAACAGCTCTATGTTCACAGACGCAAAAATGAAGCATTTAATGAAAGAGCACTGTACCTACTGTGAAACATGGAGGAGGCCCAGTTATGTTCTGGGCCTGCTTTGCTGCATCTGGCACATGGTTTGTTGAATCTGTGCAGGGTACAATGATATCTCTATCAAGACATTCTGGAGAGAAATGTGCTGCCCAGTGTCAGAAAGCTTGGTCTCAGTCTCAGGTCATGGGTCCTCCAACAGGATAATGAGACAAAACACAGCTAAAAAACACAAGAATGGCTAAGAACAAAACACTGGACTCTTCTGAAGTAGCTTTCTATGAGCCCTGATCTAAATCCTATTAAACATCTGTGGAAAGAGTTGAAGCATGCAGTCTTGAGAAGGCACCCTTCAAACCTGAGCAGCCAAAATGCCTGTCAACAGGTGCAAAAGTCTCACTGGGAGTTACAGAAATCACCTGATTGCAGTGATTGACTCAAAAGGTTGTACAACAAAATGTTAAGGATACCATCATGTTTGTCCAGGCCTGTTTCATTAGTTTGTTTTTTAAAATTATTCTGTTGAACCACAATGCAAAAGCAAGGTCTGATTTTCATTGGTTAATTTTTCAGTAAATTTTTTATCTATTATTACTTTTGTCAGTTTTACATTATTTCAATGAACATTGTGAGTTTTTCTTTCTTTAACAGAAGGGTACCAACAATTTACAGACGCGGGTATATTGGCAACTTGGTTTAACCAAGTTTCCTTAAAGTTACACTTTTATACTACGCATGCAAACACGTTGATACTGTTGATAACAGATTATCTTTCCACCAAAATGTCACATTTACACCACCCAACTTTCTTTTCTTCAAGAATATAAAATCTTGCAGAACAACGTCCTGTTTTCTGACTTTTTATATTTGGGTTCAGACACTCACAGCACTGGGTTAAGGTCAGGGAAAGACTGTGGGCTGGGTTAAAAGAGAACAAACCATGTCTTTATTAAAAACTGAAGAGAAACACAGTCTTTCTCTAACCCTAACCAAAGTGCTTTTCTTGTCTAAATCTAACCAAACATGGGACTTGGGTTTGTCAGTTGTGTGCTTATACTGCCTTCATTCACCGCAGCCATCTCTATAAAATCACTTTCTGATAATAAACATAGTGATTCATTCATTCAAATAATATTTTGCATCACAACTTAATTATTACATGATTACATTTGCTAAAAAACATAATAGTGGTTGCAGTTTTGTTGCACTGAAACCTAATTTTCAGGAGACAGGGTCAGTGGGTTTAGAGATGAAAACTACTGGTTAGTTTTAAGGAAAGATCGCTGTTTAACACTGGCTGCTACAGCATCTTTGATGTGGCCTAATTATTACAATTATAGATGACAATGCAGCTGCTGGCCTACTGGTAGGTAGTGATTAATCATTTGATAAGACTCAAATCAGCTGCTTGAGTCAGTGTTGGTTGGGGCTGGAGACTATGTTTGAAATAAGTGATAGGCTGGTGACCTGTCCAAGGTGTAGCCTGATGGATGGATGGAGGGATGGATGGATGGATGGATGGAGGGAGGTAGAAAGAAGCGAGCTTAGCTCTGCAGTTCACTACTCATATCTGCTTGGGGCTTTATTAAACAATACTGGAACAAGAGATCTGAGTCTTCGACCAAACTCATCATCAGTAGAGTTGCATTGTAGGTAATGTAATGTAATGTGCTATGCTAAATCTGTGAAGTACTTTCAAGAGTAGTAGTTACACATTGGCTGTGCTCCACTAACCCTAGACAAAGTTGCAAAATCTGATCTGCAGAAATGTATTAAAATCCACTCCTTTAGTTTTTAGAAATAAAAAGAGACAGATTCTGGACTAGAGACTGACAAGTTGATAAATGTAAGGAACTGATATGTCCTTAGGGGACATTGCTAGTTGTAAATAAAGTTCATGATGAACTGTTGCTGCTAACATCACTTTCATGGCCTTCAACACACACTGCAACTGTTGGTAACAAAGAATCCTCCTTCCTTAGCTCCAGTCCTCAGTGGAACAAGGCCCATGGGTCTTTTGGCCACACACACACACACACACACACACACACAGCGAAGAGCCTGCCTACAAACCTCAACCCTTGTTCCCTTTCCATTAACCTATCTCTACGCTGATGATTAAATAAAAGCCTGGAAATAAAAACAACAAATCACATTTTCTGGTACATGCCTTCAGATGCACTAACACACACACACACACACACAAGAACGTGCTCAGCCATAAAACCACTGGGCTTCAGAGACAAAAGCTTTGTCATGCTCTGGTGGGGTCCTGTCACTAATCCACACAGCTTTAGGGGTTGCCGACAGCAGACACACACACACACATACACATGCTCACACACACTGCAGACCTATATGAAAGAGATATTTGGCACACACACATCCTTACACACACTCACTCGCTCACACACACATACACAGACAGTGGTGTTGTGTAGCTGGCTGGGTGTTAAGGCCAACCAGAGCTACTGGCGACAGATTGGAGAGAGGAGATGGCTCACTAAGCCTAATCGAGCAGGGGAATGCTGTCTGGGGCACCTGATCATCAGACCTCTTACTGTGTGTATATGTGTATGCATATTCCTGCTTTCTTACATGTAGTTTTGCATCTGTTTCAGTGTGTGTGAACGCCAGACGAGGGCAGTCATAATTGGGGCTTATCGCCTTGAAAAGGGCAGAAGGAGAGGTGCCAGAGCGGGATTGGTGGTGTCTG
Organism: Helostoma temminkii; assembly: GCA_900302695.1. Lineage (NCBI taxonomy): Eukaryota > Metazoa > Chordata > Actinopteri > Anabantiformes > Helostomatidae > Helostoma > Helostoma temminkii. The sequence continues at coordinate 57,733 of OMLM01004164.1, read as the reverse complement.
ACTGGAGCTGGAATTGAAGAGGACGTGAGGATGTGGTGGTGGGGGGGGATGTAATGAGTCATCCAGATTCTTACGGGCAAAACTTCACACAGCCGGAGAACATATTCCATACACTGAACACAGTCCATCCCATAAAACTCAGCATCAATTACTTTAATCCACAGATCAAAGATAGCACAAGATGTTTGGTCTGTTCTGTTCATCTGGTCTTATTCTGTGGACCCTGTGGAGCGCACACAAGCTCCGACTGACATGTCCGGTTTGCCCAAAGTAAACCTAATTGCCAACATGTTGGAATGACAGTAGAGATTATCAACAGACGAGATACAAAGTTCCTCTCTGATCTCTGCTCGTCCAGAAGTCAACACGTCTAAGTGACCAGTCCGTCCAGCATTCCAGATTTTCCTTATCAAAACAGAGGCTCTAAGGACAGAGGCTGTCATATATTGTGCAGCTTGAAAACCCCTTCTGAGTCAAATTTGTATAGATTTTTTTGTGATTTTTCTATTTATGTGATATCTATAAACACACAGTTGAAGCTTAACAACCAATTGCAGTGTCCACTAAAACATTACTTTCAAGGCTTCACAGTTATGATTATAGTCCTAGTTTTGACAAATCTCCATAATGGAGATTGATGAGTGCACAGTTAGGACCACAAAGACCACATTTATGGGAAAAAAGGGCAGCTTAAAGTAGTCGTGTTTCAACAATTGTTTTTTTCTATGGTTTTCAGATACAAACTTAGTGGGGAAAAAAACTAAAATGGAAAATAAAAGTTAAGTTGAGGACACTCTTGTGTTCTTCATATTATTTCATTAAATAAACATAAATCCCATATTTCCCAGACATTTTGCACATTATTTGAGGTTTGGTGTTCTTTACATTACATTACATTATATTACATTACTTCATTTTGCCGTGTCCTCTCTTTCAGTGTTTTAACAGCACAGGCTGGAGAATAAGCACCACCAGCTGTTAATGACCAGTAACTCCTAATATTTGCATAACAGTAGTGGATGGAAATTCACCTTCGTTTTACAGATGTATTTGAATGGACATGAGACTATAATTTTAATTGTGAGGATTTGCATGAATTTGTCGTTTTATAAAATGAAAATCTTTGAGATACAAGATTTGCAAATCTCACAAACCTATATTTTAATCACAATGGAACACAGAAACTATAGCTAATGTTTAAACTGAGAACTGATATGTATTTAGGCTTTTAAGGCAGCAGCACATCTCAAAAACATTAAGATTGAGGCAACAAAGGGCTGAAAAAGTAATTGGTACTAACAAGGAAGAGCTGGGCAAACATTTTTCAACAAATTAGGCTAATTGACAACAGGTCAGTAACATGACTGGGTATATAAAGAGCATCTTAGGGCCTTTTCAGATGTAAAGACAGTTACCAATCTGTTCTTGAACATAAAATTGCAAAAGCTTGATTTTATCAACTTATTGGATGCTTGTGTGCATTAAAAACAGGCCTGATAGTGATGGGCATCACTACATGATCCAGCAATGGCATCATCTTCTCTGGGCCAAAGCTCATTTAAAATGTGGCTAAGCAAATCAAATTGAAAGTTAAAATTCATTTTGGAAAAGATGGGTGCTGCATCCTCCAGACTGAAGAGGAGAGGGACCTTCTGGCTTGCTATCAGCAGTCACTTCAAAAGCCTGCATCTCATGCATGCTCTTTAGTGCCTGTGGAATGGGCAGCTTCCATATTTGGAAAGGCAACATTAAAAGATATATCCAGGAATTAGAGCAGCATATGATCCCTTCCAGACGACATCTTTTTCAGGGAAGGCCTTGCATATTTCAGCAGGATAATCATAAAATCCTTTCACTATATATTTGGAACATCTTGAAACACAAAATCTGACAAAGAAGATCGAGGACTTTTAAACAGTTAGAATCTTATATCGGTACGAATGGGACAACATTCCTCTCCCGAAACTCTAACAAGTTGTCTTTTCAGTTCCCAGAAGTTTACAGACTGTTGTTAAAAGAAGAGAGGATGCTACATGGTAAACATAAAGGTAAACATGCCCCGACCTTTTTGAACTGTTGAGCAGCTAAAATCATATATGAAGCAAGAAGGGGGAAATTTTTCACTAAACTAACAGCTGGTCTCCTCAGTTCCCAAATGCATAGAGTCTTATCAAGAGATAAGATGACCCGATCAACTGTCTCAGCGTATTAGAAACATGTTTCTCAGCAAATGCAAAATGAGCAATTCTATTTCACAGCACAGTAATATGTAGGTTTGATATATTTATTTATAATTCACACAGTGTCCCAACTTAAAGAGGGGTGCTCGGTTAGTTCTCTGTAAATCCAACTAAAGTGAAACAGAATATTTGTAGCAGTTTGTTATTGATAGATCCACAGGGATTAAGGGTGGGAGGTTTTGGAAGAGCAGTTAGTGAATTCCTTTGAACATGGACTGGTGTTGCTGAAGGCACAGAAAAAGTAGATAGTCTTTTGTCTGGTGTCCAGCATCTGGAGAGTTTCACTCACATCACAAGAGACTTTTATTGATTTTCTTTTTTAAACAGTTTGCCTTTCAGCAGACTTTCTTCTTCTCTGCCACGTTACGAGGGATTGTCATGGAGTGAACTTGAGAGGAATCTGTAGGGTGAGTGAGTCGGGGAGGTGAATCTGATGGAGCTGCCTTTTTTAATGCAAAACACTGCGGACGTAGAGAAGCAGCTGCAGGATTCCTGGTGTGATCTTGAGTGAAGCCAGATAAAAGCATGATTTTGAAACACCATGTTGTCTTGCGCATGTAGACAACAGAATACCCTATGTCCCTATCACGCAGCACACAGAGAATACTAGTTCTTGGCTAATTTCTCCACAGCAACTCCCTCCACATCTTCTGTCAAAAAAACATCCCACAAAGATAGACTCTACACTCCCCCATTGTACAAAAAATAATAATGTGGAGTGGAGTACATATGAAACTAAGGCAAAAGTTCAATGCTTTCGCTCACTTTTTCCCTTTTCTCTTCCAAATCTATACATTGTTGAGTTGTTGTTTGTTAAGCAGTTCAGTCAGTTCCTGCCACAGTCTTGGTAGCTGATCGTCTCATAGCTGGAAAACATTAAAATCCATTTTCTACTCTCTGTTGTTTGCAGGGATTTCATTTTCAGGATCTTTCTTTTCTTCATCTCAGGTCCTCCACCATGCATCTATTTCCTGCTCCTCATCTTTGGCATCTTCATTTCATTCACCTTCTCAGGGATCCTTTTCTGGCGTATTAGACTCCTACCCTCTCTCTTCTCCTTTCCCTCATCCATCCATCCATCTCTGTACCACCAACACTGGACGTTCCCATATTCCCAGTGGAATATTCATGTTCTCTTCAGGGCATGACAGCTTATTTCATAGGTTTTATTCACCATTGATTCTAAGCACGGAATTTCTGTCATGCCCATCAGGGCAATAAACCATTTAAGCACTACTTTCTCTCATGTCTCAAGTATGTTTGTGCTTTCAGTGGGTTTTAGAGCATGTCCTAGTACCTCTCCACACCAGCTGCCATAAAAAGATGATCCTATGGATGGTATGAGAAGGTGGGAACAAACAACCTTTATGGTCATTTAGGTTCATGGTCATTTAGGTGCCAGAGCTGGTTCAATGTTGGTTCAACTTGAAAACCTTCTAAGAAACTATTCTTTTTCACTGGCTCGCCTTCCAGGCACAACGATTTCATATGAAACCAAATCACATTGGTAGGGATATGTCAGCAAGCCTTATTTAATACCTGCAAAGGAACAGATACATATTCAGAATGCACAGCATAGAACGAAAAACACATGGACAGCATGTGTATTAGGGTATGTTTATACTCCATGGTCTGCATAAAGGACAAGATGACAGCATCTTCATCATTGTCCAGTAAAGTTGTGGAGCTGCCTCCTCTGTTGACAAGCGTGCCTACTGTAACTGTGCAAAAAGTGAACAGGCTTACTTTGGTGGCTAATGATCTGAGCGATTTCAGCCCCGTGTAACATAACGCAGCCCTCTCTTTCATTTGAATACATTTCTTGAGGGCTCTGGCAAAACAACCAAGGGTCTGGCCAAAAATTTGAATCTGCTCATCTTTTGATACAAAGCAACATGAAGTAATTCAGCAAGGCAAATCAAGTGCATGCAGAATTGAAACAGCCAGATGAACACTCTGAAGCTAACACATCCACATACGTGAAACCTGAAACTTGATGATGCTAACATAAAACAAAGATATTCCTGATAATGCGAAGTGCTAATTCAACCCAACTTCTTTGTTACCTTTAACTGTTTCTCCAGGCTTCACACCTCCCTTTGACCTTATAATGTTACAGTATTGACACCCAAGACCCAGTGAAGTTGCAATTATCATTCTGCCCTGTGGTCCAACTCTGTCGTTGCTTCACCCTGCTTCCAATATGGTTATGATTAATCACTCTTACCAGTAATCGGAGTGCCCTGCTTCCCCTCTGTTCCCTCTCTTCTTCCATGGGCTCCAGATGACTGTCTGATGTTGGGGCACAAGACAATGGGATCCAGATGCATGATCGATGGAGGACGGATGATGTCCATAAGCGGTGAAGCATTGTGGTTTCCAGTTACAGACATACGGGCCCTTCCATTGGCCTGGCTTGCTTTGTGGCTGCACGGGTGATTAATGGGACTTTACTGGCAGAGAGATGGACCTATTTCCATACACACAGATGCAGGACATGGTGTTGGAGTACACGCATGTTCAGAGATGTTAATACATGGTGTCATTTGTGTGCATATGTAGGTATACAGTATACCTCATCAGTATACTCCAGATAAGTTCCTGGAGGCTGTGGGGTGGGCAAAGTGGGTGTAATGGAGAAATGAGGGGATATGTAAGGAAGGACATAAATGGCGGAAAGGATGTGGGGTGGATGAACTGTATGAATACTGGTTAGGTCACTGCAAAGCATCTTGTAAGTCATATGATTGTCAGGCACTGAGATATCACTGTGTAAATCATCATCTGGAATAAATCACCATAGCACAAGTTCATGCTTAAACAATGTGCTTGCAAGACAAATTCACCACAAATCAATAAGTGATAGCCCCCTCCGATGCTGTCATTTCTCCACTTTGTCTCAATATAGCACTGCTTCAGTCTCATCCCTCTTGCCTTGTGTTTCTTCCTCACCCTGACTCATATTTCTCAGCAGAAGTTCATCAGAGATCAGCCGTCGCTGGCTGCTCTACAGCACTGTATGGCATGGCTGTAGGGTCATATGCTCAGCAGATGTGGTTCGTGTGGAATCTCTGGGTGGCTTTGCATGCTATCTGATGATAAGCAGAGGATCATGTCTGATTGCAGTTGACTCTGGCCTTTTCTTTCCATTTGCATTGAATCTGATTTGTTTTGTAGCTGGTGTTTTTTCATGTGTACGACCGTAATAAGATGCATGTTGTAGCTTAGTTTATTTCTGCTCACTACGGCAATGTACAAAGGTGCAGCCACTTTAAAGCATATTTTTTCTTGATTTCTTTTTTGTTAATGGTGTACTATTTTTATGGTGCCCTACTCTGTGCTCTTTTTCATAGTGTCTACTGTCCCTGAATGCCTCACAACACGAATGACCTGCAGTGTACACTCTGTACTGTCCCTGAACTCAACACATTGAAGCAGCAGCTGATAGACAACTAATGCTACTCTGGATACAGTGGCGTTTCTCAATCTGTGTACTTCTCTGTACTAGCTTTCTTGCGGACTTGTGAAATGTCATCAGCCAAAGCGTAGCACGCTTCCAATTCAAAGTACATATCTAGCCAAGTACAGATCAAAGACCTGGATGTGTTCTTGCTCCACCCTTTTTATCAAGGATGCTCTGGGACTTGTTTGGACTTGGGGAGACAAATATCCCAATATGCATTTTGCACTAAATGCACACAAATGTTTTTACTATGGTTTCTAGTAGTAGAAGTTTCTAGAGCCCTTTTTACACATGCACTTCGGATATCTCTGGGCGATCAGGTCCAGACTTTACTAGGAGCTGCACTTTCATACAGGAAGCATCGACCAGAGGACACATTCTGTTTGAAATGCGTTCAGTCAGCCTGATTTCGCTGAGGAAAGGTCTCTGTATAGAGAGCAGGAGGCATGGCGTGACATAAAATGTTCACCGCAGAAATCTGCTGATTTTTGTTTACGCATCGAAGCAGAGCCAATCACATGCTTAGAAACGATGCGTAACGTGTATAACCTCAGTTTCATAAGGGAGAAAAGTGTGATACAACTGCAGTAAGCATGATAAATATTTCCTATATTTAATGGTGTTGTAGAGCAGATCTACTAACGAGAGGGCTTACACTCTCGCTGTGATTACATGGAGAATTATCGGCTGTGTTTGTACCCAAGCTCACGCGGACATTACGTGGACTTTGTACTAGGGGGCTGGCAGGAGAAAGTCCAGGTAATGTCTGAGCGAGTTGACTCTCATATGTGTGTTCACACATGTAGCTCACCTGTCTGGAGAAAGTGCGAGGAGTCCAGTGCAAGTGTGAAAGCAGCTTAGGAGAGGAAATAATATTTGACTTTTTAAATATGTGATAGATAGATCAAAAAGTGCCTGTCTAAAAATTCATGTTGCTATATGAAAGGATCCGCTAGTAACATTGCTTTTTTGCTAATAGTGTATTGTGTAGTATAATATATTAAGTGTCCTACTACAGGACCCCATTGATATTCCCTTTTATGACATGTTGTTCATAAAACTGACTTGTGTTGCATAGTAATTGTTAGTTTTATTTCATCATATGCCTTTTTTTACCTTAAATAATCTGTAACGTACAGCTGGTGTTAACATTTTTTAATATTTTGCTCTTTTCCAACTCAATCTTTAGAGAAAAAAACCCCCAAACAATTCACATATGCATGCGCCTAGACACTGCACCACTGTTTACAAAAAGATATCATCCTAAGTGTCAGGGATTAAAAATACAATAGCTTGAATCAACAGGGAGTCATTAAAACCACAATGTGGGGAGGCAGCAGGCTTAGCATTATAACCACAGACACTCCCCAAAGAGCTCACCACCAAAAGTCTTGTTTCCGATCATTTTCATTATAAAACAGCATTTTCATAAATGCTTAATAAGATAGCTTAATTTAAATAATTGGGTTTTTAGGATAGATTTCAAATTTGAAACAGGGGTAACCTGTCTAATCTACTTTGACAAGTAGATCACTTCAAAAGCCAGGCTGTCTCTGGCTTTTAGCTAAGGCCTAGGTATCAGTAATAGACCTCGACAGGGAAGTTCTCAGATTGCATTTGGAGTTACTAAATGAGGGATCTTCTCAGCGACCAATCCTATTCAACAGTACAGTACATTGTGTTTGTAATTTGCAACACTGACACTGTCCACTCTGTATTTATGAGCAATTTGCTATTATTTTTAAGTTATCCCTTAATGGGAATGAAACTGACCGTACATTTTGACAGCTTCTTGTGGTTTTTCAAACCAGACTAAATTAGCTGAAATTGCTACTGTACTTTATTACTTTATTATGCACCTTCTGTAGTACTGTCAGTATGTGTGTGTGTGCAAGTGTATGAATTTAGTCTGTCTGTGACTGTGTGTGGCTTGGCTGAGTGTGTGTTTTGGCTTGTGTGCGGCCTCGGGCTGGGGGGGGTCAGTATGTGTTTTGGGGTCAGTCCGAGGGTCTCGGATAAAATTACCACCCCACTGCCACACACACTCATGCACACACACACACATACACACTCTGGATTTTTACTGGTCCCAGTTCAATGTGACTACCACCATTGCTTCTGGTATTAATTTAATCTGTCACCCACTTCTGACACTCCTTCCAGCACCAGCTCAGTACTGGGTGTTTGTGTGTGTGAATCCTGCCACCCAGGACGGAGACAATAGTCTAAAGAATCTGCCTCAGGCCTACTGTGGATATACGTATGTGTTTAGGTTTGGTCACAGCATCCTTTCTCTCTTTGTTAACCCCCCACCCTTCCATAACCCACTATGCAGATGTCAGATTGCACCAGTGAAGATGTGTGTGTGTGGGTGGGTCAGTGTTGTGATGTTTCTACAGTGTCTGTGTTAAGATGTGCGATTTTATCTGTGCAGCTTTGTATGACTGGTGGCAAGTGTGTGTGTGTGTATTTTGGGGCTGGGGGGCAGATTTAGGATGACTGATGTGTTGTGAACAGTGCTGAGGGACACATGAGACAGCAGGAAGATCAGATGGACATCACTCCATCAGTAAAATGTCAATAAGTCTCACACACAAACACCAATCAGAGGAAGAGAACAGGAAACAATGAGATGAGGCAAAGAGGAGAAAGAGAGAGAGAGAGGGAGAGAGAGATGAGCGTGTCACGTCGGAATGTGTGTGTTGAGGCAGGTGAAAAATGAGGAAGCTGTTTTGTAGACAGAACAAGTGTAATTAGTACCACACACACAGACACACACGCATGGACAATTTCTGAGCTGTGAGTATGCACACTTTTTACAAGTTGGTAGTGCAAATTGTTACTTACAAGAAAATTAAGATTTTCATAAATAATACACAACCCAAGCTAGGTTAAACTGCCCAACATTATAGAATTGTCTAAAATGAAGAATGGAGTTCAACCAGATGCACCATTATTGGCTGCTAAAATGTTAATCCATAAGTAAATACTACAACAACAACATGACCAACAACAACAACTACTACTACTAATTAGGCTTCTATGTCAACAGCTGCAAACAAATAATAAATATATGTAGCACATCACACGTAGCACAATGTTTGATGTGTTCTCGTTTCTGGAAATAGTTTGGTTTCAACGGGTGGTGGTCCCTGGGTAGAGCACGCAGGAGGCAGGACACGACACAAGTACATTGTGGAAATCACAGTGTTTTGTTTACAGTACATAAAAGCAGAGCCAGTTGCATGAATAGAAACAATGTGTTATATACATGTTATATATATAACCCTGGTTTCATAAGGTAGAGAAGTGCATAAAGCACGGTAAATATTTCTGGGATTGTGCTGGGTGAATCCAGTCCTCAACATGCCCATGTGCAGTTTGTGCTCATATGATCTCAATAGGTTTTACTTGGAAAAATGGAAAACTAACAGTCACGAAGAGCTGCTGAGAACCCATTAACCAACCACTATGAACCTGCTTGAACCTTTGACCATTTTTGGGGAGCAAAACAGATCGTAAACACTAAGTATTCACTCGACTTCTAGCTCTTTTTTGGTCTCCACCAACTCATTAGGGGGATATATCTGGCCCATAATGGGACTCACGCCACTGTATTTGCATGCTAGTTGCAAGCTTTGCCTATTGGTTTTTTTTTTTGCAGGACAGTGGTTTTATCAGTGCATTTTTACTGCCTTCAGCAGAAAAAAAACTAAAGTCACAGATCCAGTGTTAAAACTAAAATGCTAAGTTATTTTATAAGGAAGGTCAAGGGATTATATATTCAAGTAATGCATCTGAATGCTTCCCCCATCACCTTAGTTCCTGACAGTATGAATCTGGAGCAGGATTATGTGTGTGTGGGACTGTGCTATTGTGACAACAATCCCCAGGCATAAAAATGTCAGACAGACTGAATCAGAGAAGGAGAAAGACGAGAAGGAAGGGATACAAATTCTCTACAAATTGGCTCCTGTTCAGGACACAGAAGCCTGGTGATGACAGACACTCAGCCTCACAGGCCAGCAGGTAGAGGCTGACATTTAATGCCACTTTCCCCACACCTGCTTCTTCTTCGTCTTGGTTTTCAGTCTTTTTCAACTTTGTTTGCTCACTGCTGCTCTGTCATATTCATTAACACGTTCCTGTTGTCAGGTTTGCTGCGACTCTCACTCCCACCTTCCTTCTTCCCAGCCTGGTCACCATGATATAGCAGTGACACAGGCCCATTCACAGGCAGACACCTGACACTGAGCCACTGCACTCACACATGGATTAACGATGGCATTCCTCCATCCATCCCACCATCTCTCCCGTATGATTTCTCCTTCCTCATTCAACCCACTATCTAACTTTCCTTTATCCTTTCTTGTGCCTGTTTTTTCTTTTGCCGTTCCATTGTTCATTCCCATAATTATTCCTTGTTTCCTGTGTCCTTTCCTTACAGACTCCCTTCTCACTTTCTACATTTCCTCTAGCAACGTCTTTATGATCTCATCTGCATTGTGTTTCTACATTTTTGTGTTTCTACATTTTCTGTTATCCATTCAGCATATTCCCCTTTTCCCCATTGTTAATTTACTTCCTTCCTTCTATGCCATCCTCATTTCCTTCCCATTTATATCCTTTAATCCTGCCTGTTCTTCTTCCCCTGTCCATTATTATTCCATTCTTTTCTTCCATTTATCAGTGTTTCTGTCTCTTCCCTCCTTATCTTATCTTAGTTAGTCAGTTGCTTATATTCTTTTCAAATTTTCCTCCATTCCTTCATTCGTTTACACACAGCGAGCCAACTATTCTGATACATTTCTGACATGCTATTAAGACATAAAACTAGAAGTAAAACTTTGTATTGGGCATTGATCAACTTCCCTGACAGTGTTTTAGGTTGTTATTTCTACACTTCTCTGTGTAGATATTAAATAATATAAATAAAACAATGTCTGAG
>OMLM01004164.1:30467-41283 GCA_900302695.1 Helostoma temminkii | reverse complement strand
GGGGTCACAGGTGTGCTGGAGCCTATCCCAGCCGGCATACGGGCGAGAGGCAGGGTACACCCTGGACAGGTCTCCAGTCTATCACAGGGCCACATATAGACAAACAACCATTCACACTCTCACTCACACCTACGGGCAATTTAGAGTCACCATTTATCCTAACTGCATGTCTTTGGACGGCGGGAGCAAGCAGGAGTACCTGGAGATAATTTCACAGACATTAGGAGATTGGCAGCATTGGCTGCTGGTCAACCCATAGATTCAACCCTGGGTCCTTCTTGCTGTGAGGCAACAGTGCTAACCACTATACCACCATACTATATATACTACTTAGCTACTTAAATTGATTTCATTATCATGGGAGCTTTCTTACTTATCAAATGCCAATTAATTCCATTCGATGCAATCAAATGAGCGCTGATAAACTCTGATAAAAGGCACTTTACGATGCAGGAGCGGACCAATGTGTGTGTGTGTGTGTGTGTGTGTATGGACCAAAAGTGTGTGTCAGAGTGAAGACTGCATTTTACTGTGGATGTACTAAATGTTAAGGCATGAGTATGTGCTGTACAGGATGATCTCTAAAATCAGCTTTGTAGTACTAGCTTTAATAGTAGAAAGTACACATTTAGAGGTAGAATAGTGCTGTCCTGTCCACTCAAACAGTTAATGGTTGGTATAATTATACCTCTGAGGACCGTCTGCGCCTGCTTATCTTTTCACAGCCCTGAATGGAAATTAGTCTTTAACGTCAGAGCTGAATTAGGAAAATGTGGCTTCGTGTCTGCTCTGCTTTCAAGGAACTCATTATGAAATGATTTAGAGCTGAAGGAGCTCGTCTGTCCTGGCAAGTTGAACCTGATGATGAAGGATGTTGTGGCAGACTGTGAAAGGGTCTGACTCTGCTTTGTTTAGTCAAGATTAAAATAGGTTTGGCCTGTGATCCTGCCGGTTTCAGATTGGACTATTTCCTTCAGGAGCAATTATATGGATAAATGTCCTTTGCTCCGTGTATAATGAGATTTCGGTTCTGTTTTGATTACATGTAAACATTTATCTTCAATACTGAAGCATTGAGTGTTTTTTTTTTCATATTAAATTTCATATTATTCTCACCACGTTGATGTTACTGCTTAATGTGTCATTATTTCAATTGCTATCACAAGCTAACTGAGTAGCGTTAATAAAAAAATAAACACAACTTATTGAACTTCAAGCTCAGCAATCATTACAATTGCTCTCCAGACACACATTGTTCTTAAAATGTTTGTTTTTGGAGTGATTCAAATAAAAGGGGAGCTTTGAATTCCTCTAATCAACCTCTCATCTCGTCTTTATGTTTTGAAGTTGCCAGGCGGGCGTTACACTCAGTAAACAAAATCACATCTGTAGGAAATCAGCAAAGTGTGGAAATTTAATTGGGTGAAGCTGGTGATTAGGAAAACTTTCCTCATCTGATGGGCCTGTTGACTGGCCACAGTGTCTCACTCTGCAATGAATGGACCACTGCTGGCTTGTTGCTGTGGCTCAGAGCAGGAACAGGTTAATTTACATGGGAATCGTCTGGTAGGTAAAACACACACACCCCTAAGCTGCAACTTTAAGCAGTCGTTCAACATGCTGAGTAAGTCTAAAGACTGCTCAAGATGAGAAAGGATGTTTTCTCCAGAAAAATAGTTTCTCCTACCACCAAGTCTTCAATAAGCTTGCTTGGCGCATGCAGGACGTGCAAAACACTCATACAACTCTAGTGTCCCAGAACCTACTGACTTGTCACCAGGAAGCTGCTGGCATTCTCCTTCTTTTCTCTCTTCACCTTCCACTAACCCCACCTGGTTGAAGCAGATGGCCGTCCACCCTGAGCCTGGTTCTGCTGGAGGTTTCTTCCATTAAATTGAATTTTCCCTCTCCACTGTTGCCCAGTGTTTGCTCAAGGGGGATCTATTTGGTTTCTCTTTATATAACTGTAAGGTATCAACCCTAATATGTGAAATGCCTTGAGATGACTCTGTTTGCACTAAAATAAATCAAATAATTAACACATTATACATGTCTTCCTCTGTCTCTCTGTTATGTGGTCTGTCTTTGTTACTACACACAATGTCTAGCATTGATCTCATGTTGTCTCATGTGAGAAAATCCTGAGTGTTGCTCACCCTTAATGCTGACATAGGTTAATAGGTTCATATTTATAATGTAGTTGACTGACATCAAAGCACTTCTCATACATGTTAAAAAGTATCTTTAGTGTAGGTATGAGACGCTAAGAATTTGGATTTTGATGTATTGTTTTTATCTGCCGGTACAAACTACCTATACAGTGATATTTAACAGGAGAATGGTCTTACCTGTTGCTTTAGTACTTTCTTATATCGCATTTATGTACAAGGAGAAATTACAATTCTCGAGAACCACCTGTACTTATGGTGAAAAATTCAGACGTTCACTGACACTTAAAGAGCTTAGAAAGAAAAGCATTAAGTCATTATTAACCTCAACATTTAAGAGTGTTTTTGAAAGGTCGAGTCTTCAGAACCCGAATAGAAACGAAATATATACAAATCAAAGGTTTGTGCAGCCACCCAGAGAGTTTCGAATGCTCTCCATGGTTTTACAAAGGATACAAGTGATGGCTATTACTTTATTATTACTATGTCTGCCAACTCCCCAGCTCAGCTGAATGGAAGTATGTGTGTAAGTGTGTGTCACCACTATGTAATAGGCACTGCTGGTGGGCTGGGCAAGCACTGCCAGCATAGATCTTACTCCACAGTGACAGACAGGCAGATACTGGACTGTGTGTGTGCATGTTCGTGTGTGTGTGAGGGAGAGAGACTTAGATAAAGAAAGATGGAGCAAGTAAGACAGGAGAGGGAGAACATAGTCTTGTAATTAATCATCTACGACTGTTCAGCTTCCATTACTGAGTAAACAGGCTGCTTCTGCAGAAAACCCACTCACGGGTGGCCGTGTCCCCGCACTGATCCAACACAACCATCTTGTGGATAAGAGAGTGAGTGTAACTGCATGAAAGCAGGCTTCAGTATCTGTGTGAAAGTGTGTGCATCTAAGTGTGTAAGAGCTTCCCTTCCAACCAATCCGGGAGGTAATTTACTCTAATAACAGACATGACAACACTCCAATACCGTGATTAATTAAATTCTGAGAATGTCAGAGAGTGTGTGTGTTTGCAGCAATGGTAGTCCCCATCTGCAAAACAGTCAGATGGTTGAAGGTTTGTCATTGCGACCCCAACCAAGCAGTTCCACTCCACTCATCTGAGATGACTGTATCAAGGTGTTGACGTTGGACTGGAGTCTATAAGCGCGTGTGTCCACTCTGGTGTGTGTATTTCTCTCTATTTTTGAGACGGCCATGGCAATAGGCCCAAATACAGCTCTGCTTTATCTCTGCTCAGCATACCAAGTGGCTAAAAACTACCCGTCAGAAAATAAATAATGACAGACGGTGCTCTGCTGCAAACACAGAAAATCATCATTTTCATCATTCAGTGATCTCACTGTGTAAACTGAAATTCTTCAATGATTTTCATAACTTTAACTCTAGTTTACATACTTTATTATAAATTATGTTTAGACTATAATCTAGTCTATGTTAATGCCACTCACTAGACTACAACTACTTACTAAAAAAATATAGAAAATGGCCAGCCTTAAAGCACAACGCATAATTACACACACTAAATAATGCACTTTCATTTCATAAGTAAAAATGTAATTGAGCACGTGTGTTGTCCTGAACTTACTGTTACTTACTGCTGCACACGTCCTGGTTTATGCACTGTAAGCTGGTGTGCATGCTGTCCACATTGTCTAGATCAGTGGTTGTTAACCCGGGTCCTCAAGCCCCACTGTCCCTTTCCAACTAACCTTGACCTACCCACTGCTGATTACCTGGATCAGGTGTGTTCAGCAAATCAGAAGGTAAAAATGATATTTGGACAACAAGCAGGACAATGTGCTTTGAGAACCAGGGTTGAGAACCAGATGACACCTGCTGCTTTCTTGTAATCCTCTCAGTAAGATGCTTATGATTCTAAAGGCACCTTTTAGGTACCATCCCTCTGGGTAAATGGGCATTTCTTCCCTGGGAGAATCTCCCACATAAATCTACCATTTCACCAGTGCTTTATTTTCTAACAATAATCCAAAGCACTAGACTGTGAGGTCTCTACTGCTTCATTTTTAGGCAGACTTTCAAATTTTGGCTGTAAAAGAATTCATTCATGTTGAACATGGTTGGTTTCTTAAAAGACGCACAGTAGAAACTTTTCACATTTATAGACAAATGTCAACAACAGAACAGCCACTGATCTTGTAGAGAATAACATCAACTGACAATTTTTTACACACACACACACACACACACACACACACACACACACACACACACACACACACACACATACACAACTGGCAGCTTGTACTTTTTATAAACAGAACACAAAAAAAGGAGAAAGCACTGTTTTCAGATCAGATCCTGGATGCAGAGACACAGACAACTCAGACATTAGAGCCTACACAATAAAACTAAGGTGAAATAACTAAAATAACTTCAGGTTAAGCTGCAGTTACTGTAGGTCTCCCTCTGTTGTAATCACACTGGTTGCTGATGTTAGTCGTGAAAACCAAAGCACCGATTTTTTTAGACTCAGGACTGGAATCTTTACACACCACAAACAATTTTCTCTGCTGACTAGCAGCACGGACTGAGCCAGACAGGGACTGACCTGGCTTACTTAGGTCCAACTACTCGTCATGACTGAATCCCACTCATAATCTGCTGTACAGTTGTTAAGCCTTCACTGTAGACTACTGTACACTTTAATCTGCCACCAGCATCCCCCAAAAAAGTGAGATTATGAGACTGGTGACACTGAATCAAACTGCCCTTTTCACACTGCCTCATCAAGGTGAGATTATTGTGGCATTTTTCAGCAAATCTGTCCCGTTATTTGCTTTATCACACAAACATGTTGCTCGAATTCTAAAACGTGACCATGGCATGTTTTACTTGATACTTGATTTTGAATCATGCTGTGGATGTAGATGCTTTGAAATCAGCACTGATATCCTTTGTGTTTTTCATGCATGTGTTATGCATCACGTCACTTGTCCCCACTCTACTACTCAGCAGCTAATACGTCATAATGAAAGGTCAACTTAGTTGCAGTATACCAGGACCTGTGTCTATAAAGCTTAAGTTTGTAGAACAGAAAATACAATGAACAAAAGGAGGCTGGGATATAAAATATAAACTATACAAAGACACTGCCTAACCACTCTCATCCAGCTTTACAGTCTATCTCACCCCACTACACTACTGTATTTACGTCTAGGCACAGAGGCTGTGTGGTCCCTACACCACGCAGGCTCCAATCAAATTCCTTTGGCTCAGTGGTCCCAGTTCAGTGATGGAACAAGGTTCCTAACTGCACACTTAACAGCCTCACTCCCAGTGTTCAAACACCATCTAAAGACAGAAGTCTGCCAGTTCCTGAGGACTTAAAACAAGAAAAAAAAACCTCCCCTCTCCTCTATCTGGCACTGGTGCTTAACTAAACATTTCCTCTCATGACACTTCAATGTCATTTACTTGACTTTGATTCTACATGTTGGATTTGTAAGCATATGTATATGTATATATAAAGCATAAAAAGCTGTTCTTATGGATCCAGTAGTCCTAAAACCATTAGCAGCAGATGCTTGAAGAAGTGAGCAGAAACTGAACAGCTCATTCCCAACATGACAGTCAGGTTGTGGGTCACAATCAACCTGTCATGTTGAATGTAAAAGCAATCGAAGCAGCATCAGATAACGATAAAATTCCAACAAAGGATAAAATGTTTCTGTGAAACAAAATAGTCGTTAAACCCGAAACATAAATCGTCTGCTAAACAGTTTGAGAGAAGCAAAATGACTCAGTGAGAAAACAAACAAGTGTCACAGTCTGACTGGTTGTATCACTGTAATCACACACACACACACACACACACACACACACACACACACACACACACACACACACACACGTCTGCATGTATGTGTGTGTGCCCATGCATACACAAAACTAAAACCACAGACATTCACACTTAAACATATACTCATCTCAAACATAGATATCATAAATGAAGCATAATATACTCACAAATACATGGTAGTAAGAACACCCACTCAAAAACCATACACAAATACATCTTATGGGTACATAATACACCTATGCACGTGTAAGTGTATAAGCACAGAACCCCAGACAGTGAAGAGATCCAGCTGTTCCGTGAAGCACGGAGCAGGGGAGGAGACACAGCACAGCTGGAGCTCGGCTCTTAGCGTAATGTCTGACTCAACTAATGTGTTACCACAGTGGAAGGCTTGAGTGATCCCAGCACAGAGAAAGGCTCAGTCTGTCACTGATTTTGTATTAATCAGGGGAAATAAATATAGTGTTAACAATGACAGGGATGTGACTTCCGTTACAAAAAAAGGACCCTCCCTTACAAGAAAATGACAGTTTAGGGTTAAGGCTCCTGGTTCGGGTGACAAAAATGTTTTAAAACTAAACATTATGCGCTCAATCCCAGCATGCACTGTGTCGGCAGACGTGCTGCCTGATGATGCTGATGTTGGGGGGAATGCAGATTGATTGTGATCTGTTTGGATTAATTAGTTTAGTAGGAGCTGCATTCATAAAGGCCAACTGACGTCTAAGTCGGCATTTATAAACTTTATCATACCTGATATTAACACCACACAGAAGGGAAAAGGAGGCAAAGCATGACCTCTGGCTTTTCATAGGTTTGGTCTATATATGAATAGTGATAGAATCTATTTCATAAATACCCCTCAAAATGTGGACCTGACTAAAAACTTGCTTTATGTCACCTGTATTTGGCTACAGTCACTCTTTGTGACACACGACACACTACAAATACAGAGCAAGGGTAGCATGCAAGTGCAATGCTAGACTGAGCTTTCTTTGAGCAGCCAACCCTGACAGACAGGAAAAGAACCCCTGAGATCAGTTATAGAGCTAATATGTACCTGTCAAAAGCCCTAATTATGCGTGGACACACACGCACACACTACAGCTGTCAGTGCTTCCAGTTAGACCAACAACTCACCATCTGTAAGGCAAGTGCATCCAAGAACTGTTGCTAACTGGTAGCAGCCTTGGCCCACAGAAATGCAACTGCGAGTCCAGTGTATGTGACCAGTTAGTGACCAGGCTGTGAGGGAAGCCAGCTGAGTCAGGCTTTGGGTCTTTACTTTTCAGCCTCCAAACAGCTGACTTGTAGCTATAAATCCAGGGTAGCAACGCCTTTGTTTGGGCCAGCACAAGGAAACACACTCAGGCTTTAGTTACTCAAAGAATATATTCACTTCCTGGGTTTTGATTTGCAGTAAATGTCAGTTGTAATTATATTTGGTAGATGTATCAATTATTTTTTTAAATTTCTTATTGGGTTCGGATAAAGTATTTTCTCAAACTGAAAAAAGACAATGTTATATATTTCTAAGAAGAATTATTAATTTGGCTTGAAAAAAATGACACTTAGAAAACTTTGTCCTTATTTTAACAGCCCTAGGTTGGTAAGTGAGACAGCTTTAAAATTAACTATATTACATACAAGAGATTCACAGTAAGAGGGGCCTAGATTAAAAACTCTACCTGATAGACCAACTGTGACCTTCTCCTTGGACCAGACACTGAACTCTTGAGATGTCCAAAAAACTCAATGAAGTTGCACAAGCCAGTGCACTCTGGGTTTCTGTCCCAAGCCTGATACAAAATTGGGGATGGTTGTGTCAGGGAGGGCATCCAGCAGCCCGTGCCTAATAAATCTGCAGATCATGATCTGCTGTGGAGCACGCCATTGGACAAGGTGAAAGGAAAAAAGTGAAGCAATGTTGTTTTAAGCGGCTTTTTACCTTAAAACAACAACGTGGTATGTACAGCATCAATAGCTGGATGTCTTGTTAAATTACTTTAGGGAGTATTTACAAGTTTTACAACTTCAGATTTGTACAGACAAGGCTGGCAGGATCATTGAGTAAGCAGATATTTGTTCTCCTGATCTGTTCTCCGAGGAAAACTCAAACATTTAATATCACCATAATGAAAGCTTATACCTCCCACAGGCAGTTTTCTTTGGAGAGGTCAGGAGAACTCAAAATGTTCAAGATTCAGGGGGTGTTTCCTGACCTGTCAAGTCTTGTCCATGTGGGGTGAACTGCCTCTGTTGCAAAACACAGTACCTGCATGTGGAGCTGCTGAGAAACAGATAAAATGTAATCCTACACACTGAAAAGTTTCATTTCAAAATATGAAGCCAACTGAAACTCACTGATGGAAATGTTAGTGTCTATGCTCAAAAATTAATACAGTTCATCTCTAGAGGTCCACAAATGTCTATGCTGGATTCCATGCCAGTCTGTTGAATACCAGTAGTAAGAGGAGAGGGAAAGTCAGGAGATCACCAAGGTCAACAAGATTAATCCTCTGGGAAACGTGCCACTACCAGCACAAGAAACGTATACCCACTTGCAAATTATATTGTGCGACACATCTTAATCTCCCTGCTACCAACATTTTTGTCAAGATTAAATTTGCTTGTCATTCATAATTTGGCTGGTGCCCACTGAAATAAACATTTCATTGTGGTTATCACAGTGAATAAAGACAGGGAAAGCAACTCAGTGCGGAAAACTTCAAATGAATCACAATGTCAACATTTAGCTTCTATGTTTTCACACTGCTTTACCCGACTACTCTTTCTTACCATGTTGTAGACTTCACTATAGGTTTCTTTTAGTTTTTATAGCAGTAATAGCCTTGACAGCTGTTTGAAGGCAGGTGCTGGGTGGAGGCTGCACATGTGCAGCAGCTAGGAGCTGGATAAGAAACAGCTGCGACCACTGACAGCCCCCCTCCAACCTCTCTTTGTCTCCTTCACACGCCCATCTCATTTTCAGGAGTTTGTCAGTGCACCCCCAGCCATTTACCTGATGTCATTAATGAGGCTGAACTTTATGTGTTGGTTTTACCTGGAGGATTGAAGCTGCAGTGTTGTGTAACGCACTCCAACATGCACATTGTACATACAGTAGTAGCGTATAGCAAATATGAATAGCAAAGAGGCCACCTGGTAGATGTGGGAAGGAAAACACAGCAAGAACAGGCGTTCCCAGCGTGTACTGTGAAAACATATTGAAATATCTATTCTTTACTCATAAAAGCTGACATTGACTTCTGTGCAGCTAAAGAACAAGCTAGATGTGTGTTTTTCTTTTGAGTCCAGTTGCTCGTGAGAAAATTGTGCATGTGGTATTACATCTGTAATCTGTTTCACTTTGTTAAAAAAATGTCCTTCTGGGATTAATAAAGTTTTTTGCACCTTAATCTTGACATAGGAAAGGTAGAAGAAAGGAGCAGGAGAAACTAGGTGTGATGGTCAGTATTTGACAGTGTGTGAGTGTGAACGTTTAGTAAGAAAATGCATAGTTGTAATTGCTTTAATGTTAGTTTTCAACCTTCAGAATATGTTGGGTATCTTATACTATAGGTAATCTTGGGAGGTGGCAGAAATGGAAGTGGTTTGGTCAAGTTCAACCCTTCGACCAATGAGAATTAGGAGTCGCTCTAGTGTGATACAGAGTTGCATAAATCGAGAGATGCATTCTCCAGTCATACACCAGGCCTGCGCACAATCAGTGTGTAACAACAGTTACACACTGATGGTCTGCAGTGACAACTGCAGCACACCTTGATTGCAATACAAGTCAAGTAGGTAGAAACACATCGTCATGCACACTGCAACATATTAAGGTGGTATGTGTTCTCCTTTACTGTAGGTTTATATATGAAAAATCTATAAGCAGCAAACAAGAAACATTCTTGCAAATAGGCTGGAACACTCTGAAGACTATGTGTTGGAGCAAGTATCTGCAAGTATTTCTGCTTGTTTGCTGTTTCCAGTTATTAAGGTGTTGCACAGCTGAACACAACTCTAGTTTGGGGTGTGTTTGGCTACAAATATACATCATCATCATTATTATTATCATGTTTGCAAACATCGTCATCGTCAGAGCTTGTTTGCTGAGATAATAAATAATGCAGCAAAAAAAACTTGAATAGTGGTGCTTTAAAGCCATAAATGAGTTACAGTAACGTCACATCATGCCCTACAGCAGTCATTAATACAGTAATAATGATCCTGGCGTCCACTGTCTGTTGTTACTGAGCTCTGTTGTGGTACTTTCCTTTATAATTTCTTTTAGCATCCATGCTTCTCTCTTCCTACCTTCTTACTTTCCCTCCTTTCTTTACCGTTCTTCATCTCCCTCTCAGCCCATTTTCCACCCCCAGTCTCCCTCCTTTTCTCCCAGTGAGACTGTGTCCTCTACATGTCTAAGCCTGTGCTCACCGGTGTTTGATGTCAGTTAATTTGCTGCGGTGTTGACAGGCGGATGGCTACTGAGCACAGCATGCATGTAGTTCTGTGTGTGCGTTTGTGTGAAATGTTTTTTCATGTGTGTGCTTGTATGTGTATTTAAGTATGAATGTGAAAGAGAAAAGGTAACGACAGACAGGAGAGCAAAAGTGAGTGATTGGATTCAGGCATATGTCTATGCTCTGGACTTACGTACAAAGCAAATCTAAACCTACTGTAGATTATAACAAGTGTGTGTGTGTGTGTGTGTGTGTGTGTGTGTGTGTGTGTGTGTGTGTGTGTGTGTGTGTGTGTGTGTATACACTTGTCTGCGTGTGGGTACTTTCAGATAAGGGAAACATGATG
>OMLM01004164.1:11092-22607 GCA_900302695.1 Helostoma temminkii | reverse complement strand
GTGTGAACTCAGACCAAGAGCTTAAAAGGCCAGGTCACTGTTTGCATGGGGTCGATGAGAATTGACCCACTCATGAGTGTCTGCTCTGCTGTGTTTCTCCATTTTCTCCTTTTTGCTGATTAAATTCAATTTCTTTTATAAGATATTTTTGTCTGTCTCACTCATCTCGCATTTTTGCCGCGACATACCTAAATCTATACCTAACTTTGTCAATCACATCAAGTCAGTGTGGGCTTTGAATATGAAACGTATTTACTACCAAAATGTGTCACTTTTGTATTTTTCATGTCTGGTCAGCAGTGACACACCGTGAAAGTCACTATCCTAAGTGCTATTATTAGTCTTTAAAGTGTCCTATACTGCAAATAGATTAGTTTTTTGTAATTTAGTTTTGTTCCAAACTACCTAACTGACCACTCAAAACATGAAATGCCTGAGAGTGTATAAAATGAAGGGAGTGTCACTAGTCAGCTTATATCAGAGAGAGATGTATAGGAAGTTGCAGACGTTAAGCATCTCCGAGCCTTCGTTTTCCTGTCTTCTTCTCTTCATTGCTCTCCTCAGGTTGTGTACTCTGTAACCCCCTAGGTCATTAGAGTTATTTATCATAGCTGGATTCTGCAGTCAGTCTCTCGACACAACAGCACTCGCCAAGCAACACACTGACAGACAAGTCATGGCTTGAAAGAGAGAAAGAGTGTCTGAGCAAGAGAGAAGTGGTGCAGAAATATAATGACGTGTCTATCTTAGCGACAGGTATGAATCGTGCTGTCCTGCAGCCTTCCGTGTGGTTTCCTGTCTGATGCATAACAAAAACTGCATATCCTCCCTTTATCCCTACACCTGCCTCTCTGGGTATGCATACAGTGTGCGTGGCTAAACGAAAGTGACTCATTACGTGTGACAGGCAACAAATAGTCAGTTATTTGCTAATTTACTGCCAAGTGAAACATTCCACTCACTTTCCACACGTGCTCCTGTTACAGTGCGCAGCCTGTTCAGAGAAGCCCTGCAGACTGAGGGGAAGAGTGTGGTGCTGGAGATCCTCTTTGTTGTGGTCAGCGCTTTGAGAAGGAAGTTTATTAAGACTAACATCTTTGATAACTGAGACTAGCTGCACATGCATACAGTAGGTGCTTAGCAGATGCTAGGTAATAACCATAAATATTAGGAAAAAATGAAAATACTTGGGCATTGCTTTCGCAATCTCAAACTCTGGCAGCCCACTCCAAGCTAAGTGGAACAAAGTTCTGTTTTGGGACCCATTAGCATGTATGCTTCGCCAATATGATCATCAACTGATGATGTTTTAACCTGGAACAGATTATTATCATGACTGCAGGTAGGTGTGTGTCACAATTTAAGCTATTCATATTAAGGCAGAGCTGTTTCAAAAGACACGATGTCTCCCTATCCTTAAAAAGTTCCTTCTGAGAATAAGTGCATTTCATTTCAGCAGACAGTGTTGGAGGAACTCCTAATGATGTCATCAGTCATAACAATGGGAACCAATTGATGGTGGAAAGACAGCGGGATACTCCCTGCTTCCTTTTTCCTGTCGGAAACAGAGCAGAGCAAAACAAAAGAGTAAAAAAAGGGAGAAAAAAGACATTTTCTGTGCTTCAGCTGATGAAAAGGGAACATTTCACCAATGATTTTAATATTGTGTTTACAGCTACAACTATAACTTAAAGTTAAAAGATCAGTTAACATTCACACAGGCAAATGGTTGGTGTCACTTCATAATTGAATGGTTTTCCATTAAAATATAACTGTTTCCTAAAAATCAGTTAGCAAGCACAAACTGGAACACAGTAGTCTACTAAAGTATTCTGATGATGGAACTCTTTACCTCTTTGTAGATGTCCCATTAAAAAACAGTTTCCACAAACAATAATCATTAACAATATTAATATTTACACTGTATTTCTGATCAGTCTAATGCTAGAAAATCTGCTTTTTATTGTTGATTTTCAAAAACAAGGGCATTTCTAAGTGAGTCAAACTTGACCAGTCAAGACTGAACACAAAATGGGACACAAAGTGTGAACTTAACCTTAAATAGTATTTTACCAGTTTACAACAAGTTCTAATTTCTACATATCGAAGCTTTACGGATAGAGGGCACACCGTGTTTTAAGCCCCTGCTTGTGTATTTATTCTAAATTGTTTGTAAAAGGGAAACTCGTTGATAAGTATGAACTTGTTACATATATATAACAATATAAAAATGTGTTTTTTGGTGTATCTCAATAACATACAGCCCAATAATTACAATTTACCACAATGTAAATAACACTGCAAGTAATTTGTTTCAAGCAACCAGTTTGAAATACTAATATAAATTGTGGAACAGTTACTAAGCAGTCGTCAGCAGTCATATCAGACATTATATCATCATATCACAGTCACACAGATGTTCCAAACACATTCACAAATGTAAGTATGTGACAGTTTTTGTCTGAGGATGATGAAGATGAATTTTGAGCTCTGAGAGTTGTGCTGACAGCTGTCAGCCTCGTGTGTTTCAGACACCACACAACATAGAGGTGGATGTTGGGCATGTTGCAGATACAGCGAGTGTTACAGAGTAAAAACAGGAACCAGGACGTCCCACTTACACAACACGCTTGGCCCTGTCACTGTGTTTTCATATGGTAAATGTGCATATGTGTGCATGTGGACAGTTGTGTGAAAAAGTATTTATATATAAGCACACATAAGTGGTAATTCCTGATTTTGTTATTTATTAAACTTTTTTTTGCCACACCTAAATGTTTATGATCATCATGTAAATAATACAAATATAACCTGAGTAAGCAGATTTTTTTAAAAGATTCATTTTCATTTATTAAGGAAAAAAAGCTAAACTCCAAAACTGCCTTGCCCTGTGTGAAAAAGTAATTGCCCCTCTTGCCAAATCATGAATAAACTGTAATTAACCACATTATTTTGCTAAGCTGAGTTAAATTTCACTTGCCAAAGTGAAGCACACTAAAAGATCTTAAAAAGCAACACATTGAATTAAAATCTAAAAAAAGAAGAAGAAGAAGAATATATTTAAAAAATTCATGAACAGACGAGAAACAAAGTCATTGGAAAGGGTTTCAAAGCCATTTCTATGGTTTTGGGACTCTAGTGAAGTACAGTCAGAGCCATTATCTAATGAACATTCCCAGGAGTGGCCGACCTACCAAAATTACTCCAAGAGCACAACGACAACTCATCCAGGAGGACATAAAAGAACCCATCAACATCAACAACACATCTAAAGAACTGCAGAACTCATTTGGCTCAGTTAAGGTCAGTGTTCCTGTGACAACAATAAGAAACGACTAGGCAAAATTGGCATCCATGGGAGATTTCAAGGCAAAAGCCGCTAATGACCAAAAAGAACACAAAGACTTGTCCCACATTGAAGCCTTTTGGGCAAATAACCTGTGTATTGATGAGAAAAAAGTTAATCTTTTTCGAAGGTGCTTGTCCCATCTGGTGTAACACAGCATTTTATAAAAAGAACATCATATCAGCAGTCAACCATGGTGGTGGTAGTGTGCTTCACTGCTTCAAGACCTGGACGACTTGCCATAATTGATTGAATCATGAAATCTGCCCTCAACCAGAAAATCCTGAAGGAGAATGTTCGATCATCAGTTCATGACCTCAAGATCAAGCGCACTTGGGTTACGCAGCAGGACAGTGATCTGAAAGACACCAGCAAGTCCACCACAAAATAAAATCAATACAAAAATGTATGTTTTGCAGTTGACTAGTTAAAGTTGAGATGCTGTGGCATGACCTTAAACAGGCCGTTCATGCTCAAAAACCCTCCAATGTGGCTGAATTAAAACTAAAGAGTGGGTTAAAATTCCTCCACTCATTGACAGTTACTGCAGATGCTTAGGTATTAAGTATTAAGGTATTAAGTTTAGGAGGTAATTACTAAACCAGGCAGGTTTGGACAGCTTTTTTACCTTATTAAATGGAATCATCACTTAAAAACAGCATTTTATATTCACTCAGGTTGTCTTTGTGTAATATAAAGATGTGACAAATACAATATGCAAAAAAAGTGTTTTTTCACAGCACTGTATATGTGTGAGGGTGTGTTATCATGTGCTGTGGAATGAGTTGTGTTCCACATATGTGAATTATGTATCTGTATGACTATCCTGGGAATAATGTGTTATTCTTTTGTCTTTAATTTATGTGAGGACACAGTCGCTGTGTTTTTTGATGTGTTTGTGTGTGTATTCATCTTTTAAAACACACACACCCAAACTCCTCACATACACTTGCGCTGTGTATCCCCTGACTGGAGATGATGAGACGCTTTTTGCCATTTCTTCATTTCTTTCTCACTATTTCTATGCAAGTGTGTGCACATGGGTGTGTGTGACTTGGCTAGTTGTTATTCTTTTTAACTAACTTTATTGGCATGTGACAGGCTAATTGAAGCCATTTGCAGGCTGAGCTGCCTCTTTAGTGATGTTCCAGAGGGTTTTACAACCTCACAGCTGGACCCTATTGTCTAAAAAAGTCAGTGGGGAGAAGAAAGGCAGACAGAGAATGAGACAGAGGAGGTGAGAGCAGAGAAAGGAAGAATGAAAGCAGTATCCTCACTATCCTCCTTAACTCCACATAGCAGGCTTTAGTCTGCTTTTTGAAGTTCACGCCGATCCAGTGCTGATGCTGAATTATGTGTGGAATTTCACACATATGTTGACCTGTGATAAACGGCTTATAATTTATTGTTTAGATCTAGCAAAACCATCTGTATATTCTCAGTTAGATTTTACAGTTTAAAGCTGCACGTGGCAAATGTGGATGTTTGTAAAAATGGAAGCATTTCAGGACTTCGGTACGCAGAAATCCTGCAACGTGAACACTGGTCACTGATGACAGCACATTTACGATAACCTTTAAGTCTAACGAATGGTTGGATGATAAAAGACTGAATTCACTATATAACTTGATGTCGTGTGTGAAAAGAAGCTTCTTTTTTTATTACATTTACTTACAAATCTGAGTCAACTTTTATCAAGTGTGTCAACTAATGAGAGTTTATGTAGAGAAGTCTGGATACACTGAAAAGAAAGAATGCAAATGCATGTTTTTGCCAATATCGTCACTTGGCTTCTGTCTCCGTTAATCCCAGAATGCAATGCACTGTTTGTTACCTGATGCCATTGTAAAAAATGTCAATTTAACATACGTGACAATTAATAAAGACATACAGTAAATGTACCGCTGCATTTTTTAAAAAATAATTTTGATGCTGTTGGATAATCTATTATTATTATCTTTTTTGGAAAATACATTTTAGAAGCATTTCCATGTTTTGAAATGAAATGTACAACATTAACTTGAATTGAATTTAAGGCCTCACACACACCCACTCTGTGCATTTCCTTTGTGGCTATTTGTCCTGATGTCACAAAGGTCAAGTCTCGCAAGTCACAATTCATAAATTACAACATGGCAGATGCTGCCTATACCCGACAGTGCGGTTGTCCGTGGTGAAGGAATGTTACCCAGTGTAGTTTACCTTCCCATGGCTGAGGGCAAGCAGTTGTTAGGTGTCTAATGTGGCAGAAAATCCTGCCTGACTGTTTCACCTACGGTCGTGTTCATCTGATACTGTTAGAGTATCTCCCTATTTGTCTCTTCATGAATTTCTCTATAGCTATTGTAATCTGTAATGGAATGGAGGCTGCCCTCTGCCTTCTAGTTTCTACATGCTCCAAACTATTGACAGCATTTGAGGAATTTTGGACTGAGGTCCTTCTACCTGCATTTTTCCATTCCTCGCCAATCCCCTGTCTTCTTTAACTCCTTCACTCCTTCTGCTTTATGATGAACTCTGAGACGGTGTAACTTAAATGCAGAAAGCCTGAAAGCTTCAATGACTAATGGGCATGTTGGATCTCTCCCTTGTTGTGGCTGACAATGTCCTGCTCTGTGTTTGTTCTGTAAGCTAACTTTCACACTGATTTACAGATAACAGAGGTTTGGTTCTCAGTAACCAAAGAAAGAATAGTGCACACAAATGTACATGCTGCACACACAGACATGTGGAAACCCCTCTGAGGTCACACACTTTCCATAGCTCTAACATGTGACTTCCTTCCAGGGAAGCCACTCCAGCAGGTACCCCGCCACAAAACACACACACACACACACAAGCCTTTCTGACAATGTAGTGATTAATATCCTGGGCGACCCGAAGGAAATGACCAGGCAGAACTTTGAGAAGGTACTCCCTCGTGGCAGAGATAACAGGACTGTGTGTGTGTGTGTATCATGTGTGACATTCACTGTTGAAACGTGCACACACACACACACACACACACACACACACACACACACACACACACACACACACACACACACGCAGACTGGTTCAGAAAAATATTCTGAACCAGACACATGCAGCCTGACCGATTTCTACCCTGATTGTGTTGACTGTTTTACAGTGTGCACTAAACTGTAATTGTTTCTCATAGAAACTAGTGTGTGTGTGCTTGTATGTGTGTTATCACTGTGGAGGGTGGCTCTGGGTGTTGCCTCTGCGCCACTGTGAGGCTATTTATGCCTGCCAGTCATATTCCCAGCCTCTGAGCACAGGCTAATGATTAATTAAGCACTGTTTGTGTGTTTTTGTGTTTTCAATTCTGTAGCACTGTTAATGAATGTACATTTACCAAATGTATACACAGTCCACTCAGAAAAGTAATGGAACAACAAGGCTAATTTGTGTAATTTAGCTGTACACCGTTTAAGATCAGGGGTTTTAGATCAGGTGATCACTTGGACAAGTAGATCACAAAAAAAAAGAATCCAACTATTTTGTGATGTCACAGAGTGACAGGCTTCATGTGTTTATTGCAGACATGGGATTTGGAACCAAATATTAAGCTTTACATAACTTTTCTCTTTCAGAAGAATATACAGGGTTGCAACCAAATGCAACAAGTATTTGTTTAGTTAATTAACCTGACAATTGACACTTTAAAGCTATTTTTGTTTAATGGTTTCTAAGTGGAATCATGCATTATTCAATTCCCTGAAAAGTCTAAGTCACACTGCATCTATAAATGTGTGCATCATTTGTGTTTGCTCATATTTGTCTGGCTTGTGACTCGGAGAAGGAAGGAGTGCAATTTTTCACACAAACTGGGGCAATTTTTAAGCTTAATTGCCTCCATGAGTTGTTATACCCTATGTTGCAGCTGCAGCAGCTGTGTTGATGTATGGGCCAAATCAGCAGGACAAATTGCACTATGTTACTCTGTATTGTTTGTAGAACACTGGCATGTACCTGGGTCTTTCACTTTAGCAGGATCCTTGACTAATGTGTCTCCCACTCCAGCTGTGGCGTGCTTCTCAGGAGCCCAGAAGCTTATAGGTTGTAAATTTGACCATGAATTGCAAAAGCCTGGTTTAAATCCAGCACGAGACCTGTGTTATGTCTCACATCCTCATTTCTTTTCATCTCTCTACTAATAAAAACATAAAACAACCATTAAATTTGTTGCCAATTAATTGACTCTTTTCAGCTGGACCTAGGAAATTACAATCATTTTTTTTCTTCTGTCAGACATATTGTCTCTCTTTTGCTTTTATCTCGTAAGACAATCTGATTCCACGAAGGTGGATCTACATTGTCTTCACATATGTGCTGCACTCACATTGACTAGTATTATTTTTTTGTTTGCGTGAGCACTATTACTGTACGGGAATGATGGAATTCGCATCAGATGATGGGAAAGTTCACAGAACGTCTTCAGGTCACACCTCCTTGACCTGTGACCTCTGTGATGTTAAGGCATAGTTACCATGAATATCCACGGCAACTGAAGGCCAACAACAGTACGTGGTAAAGGAAGAGGAAACTGGGTGATCTAACTGCCCATATAACTGTCACTGGCTTGTATGGTAGCAGCGATCACACACTAATGATACTCAACAGCTCAAACACTTATGTACACACAATGTGCTGGCAACATCTTACAAGAACTAAGAACTTAAGTGTATAAGAATGCAGGGTTTTTTTGTTTTTTTTTTGAGAACCCTTATAGTCCCACAGAGGGGAAATTCAGTTTTGGACAGGCTGCCCCTTTGAGGCGCCAAGGGTCAGGGGTTTCGGTGGCTTGTCCAAGGACACCTCAGCATGTAGCCTGGACGGGGAATTGAACCTGCAAACCTTGGGGTTGAAAGGTTTGGTTCAAATCCACGTGTGCAATAAGTGTGAAGAATGTATACTGGAAGAATATTTGCAACTGCAGCAATTTATTTTTCTACATCTTCCTCAGCTAGAAAATGATTTTAATAGCAGAGCCCTTACCTACTTGGGTATTAAGTCAAATTCTAACAATGAGGTTATTGTTTTTCATAACCGATTATGGGCTGGAAAGTGAGTTCTGTAAGCCAGGAATCACAGCCTCTGGCAAAGTCTAAGTCAAAGTCTAGAGTCAGTGGTATTGATCCTCAACATTATCAATCCTTTAGGGTCATTTAGTGGTCTAAAATATCTAAAACTCAAACTCATTTTAGCTGCTTTATTGTTTTTTTCCTTCAATTTATTGTGTTAAGTGTCCTGAAAAATGTTGAGGAAAAGAGAGGAGTTACTCAGAATTCGGAGTTCCTGGCCATAATAAATGGAGGTCACTGCAGTTTATTTTCCATTTTAGGCTACTGTTTCTCCAGGCTTTAATTCACCTTACACTTACACTGTGCTACTTGTCAGTATGCAGCTTTTTCCTAATGTTTCTCAGTTGAAATATGCTCCAAAACATATGTTAATATGGCAAGTGCTGTCAACGTTGTCTGTGACCCAGACTCACTGAACAGCCTGGCAGCAGTGCAGACATTTAGCCTGAGCCTCATCGCAGAAGGCCAATGTCAGCTGGTAGTTCACAGCTGTCAATCAATATGTGAAGTCACTTCCCCTCACTCTAAGTCTTCAAACTACTTTTAGCTGTTGAAAAACACCTTATGATTTACTCCCTGAAGGGTTGGGCAGGGCGTAAGGTGACGGCAGTGGTATAGTCCAACTCATCTGTCCCAAAAGGCAGTGCTAAAACACACTGCAAAGACTCCAGCCAATGACCAGATAGCGCGTTTGTTCATGTAGAAGGAATATCTCTCCGTGGCGGTGGAGAACTGGGTGTGTTAATATACAAATCTTAACAGTTCTGTAAGCTGAACTGGCTGAAAATCTGCAAATTAGGGTCAGAGTAGTGCCAGCAGTATGAGACGCATCGGTGAAACAGATGCTCACTAACTGCCCGACAGTGGCAGATGACCCACACGGCCCTTACACATCATTAATATCTCCAGTAACTAAGACAGCCTGAACTTCACACACAGTTTTAATAATGAAGTTACTGAATCTGCAGAACATGAATATGAGTGAGAACGGATCGTAGCGTAGCTACTCATTCTGTGTCTGTACCTCTGCGAACTCAATATCTCCTAGAGTTGTCTTGGTACCTCTGGCAACTGTAATGTAATCTTTGTGATTATCTTTAGCAAGGAGGCTAATATCTCCAGTTCGGGTGAAAGCTGGACTCCTGCTAATAAGGCTGAGTGAGAGCAGTGTTTAGACAGTGGGAGAGTGATCGCTCTTTGGCAGTGCTCCCTGTGATTTATGACCTCTTTAATGAGTCTCCCTCCTGTGTGTGTATGTGTGTGTCTTGTATCACCAGCATATATGTGTTTTTGCTCAAGTGTCTCCTTGAGTTTCACCTCTTTTCTTTGGCCGACACTTGCAGTAACACTTAAGGGGCCGATTAACTTTGAGCTCCCCAGTGCTGAAACATTACAGTAGGTGGCATTTACACACTAACACACATTTGTATCAATCATTTTTTTCATTCCACTGTGAAGAAAAAAAAACATTTTCTTGGAGTAGGGGTGCATTCCATTTAAGGTGAAAGTGCAAGTAATATAGATACAACACACACAACAAAAGAGCAACAATATCATCTGATAGGGGGAATTTTGCGTAATCATATTTGGAAACATTGCAGTAAGTGACAGATGAAAATCATTTCCAGTATTTTAGCATCAAAATAACATTCAGAATAGCATTCGACTGCTGGATAAGTTGGGAACAGAACATCTAGAACAAGGTGAAGGAAACAGCTGAGCTAGGCTGTGTCAGAGAGCTACAATCCAACACCCACAGATTGAGAAGAAATCAAAATAAATTCTAAATTAAGACTCTGAGCAATGTGTGTGTGTGCGACGGTAGAGTATCGGGCTGTTTGGCTTGGCTGCAGCCAGTCTGTACAACATGGCAGCCAAGGCCGACTCTGCAACCATACAGTACATGACTCTTCATGCCCTGCTGCTGAGTGGTCCTAAGACCTCCCTCAGCCTAAACAGTGACCTGGCTTACCCTGCACTCTTTGCCCTCTGTCTTGCATAATCTTTTCCCACTGTGACACATGGAATTATTCTAACTTCTGTTGTTATTATGTTGTGCAGGTTGCCTTAAAACAGCATGCCGTGCAAGGCTTTTTGTCAGGCTGATGCTGCCTCCCGTGCAGTGGGAACGAAAGCAGCCTGTGCTGCTACCTGAGAAGCCTCACTGCTGTTATCGACAGCTTGGCAAAAAGCTCTGCTGTGTGCAGATTAGCTTCTGAATGCATTACGCCATCTAGCATCATGCACTGGAGCTGCAACCTGAGGGCAGCACATTATGTGTGGTTACTGTGTAGCATGTGTGTGTTCTGGCAACTAAAATCCTTGATTCAGGTTTTCTGGGTTATACACCAATACTGCTAAGAAAAAAACTGTATTCCATCCCATCACCATGCTGATTTATACAATGCCTGTTCTCACGTAGAGGATGTGTTTGAAGAGACATCTATGGTATGTAACTCAAGTCCCCTGTCATAAATTCTCTGTGTGGCTTGGTGAGCTTTAGGACCTCACACAAAGGAGGGTATAAGAGCAGAAAAGGGGAGAGAGAGAAGCTTGTATATCCCTGAATTAGGTGCCAGGTATTTTACCAAACCATAATCTGGAGATAAATTATGTGAACAATCATTATCTTGTGCTTTGGGGAGCTCTGCCTGCTGAGGCAATGTAATTGTTAATATTGACCTAACACTATCAGGCTTTCCACTCGAATGAATATCCACCCGCAGTCACAATATGTTTTAACCAGTTGGCAAAATGTGCACGTTTATTCAAGATTTAAAATAACAAAAGCAATCCAGTCTAATTTGTGCAAAGGAAGAACAGAACAGCAATGCATTGATGCTTTAATGTTTCTTTTTACACTGAGGCAGCCAAATCGCATCAGGGATAGTTTTAAAGAACATGGCCAAACATGGCCGCTGTAAAGAATATGGCCAGTTGAAAAATTTGCAGCAGCATATTCTTCCAGACATTTTCAATAACATTTTGACATTAACAAACATGTCACCCAGTGGTGACAATGTAATACCTGGCTGATGTGTTTTTAATAGTTTTTTTTTTTACTTTCTTTTTTTTTACAACA